>CM076573.1:918717817-919017129 GCA_034641835.2 Pinus albicaulis | reverse complement strand
TGAAGAATGCTCCATATTTCATTGCTTAAATATCTCATTGGCAATGTCAACATAAGTCTTGAAGACACTATTATAATAATTTGGATACATACCACCAGGATATTGGAGATTCTTATGTGTCAGATTGTGTAATGCAATTTTGACTTTGTCTCACAAGGAGCAGCAGCATGGAGGTCTGGATTTTTCTTATAAAACTTTTTTTATTATTATTTGAAAAGTTGTTTATAGATATGAAGACAACAATGAAATTATGAGCATGGTGGACAATTAGTCAAGCTCATGATGCCAAACCATGATGATGTAAGTTTGGAATTTAACATTTTTACATGTTAAAGAAAAATAGTCAAAATCACTGACAACTTAGTATGCCATAATTAATAATCATTCCCTGTTCACTTTTGTTAATAGGTTTATGTCACACGATGATCTCTCTTCTCCGGCATTTACTTGTATTGAAGATCACTATTCTAGGAATAAGGAGTTATTTTCTCCAAAAATAACCCTAGCCAAACATTGACAATGCATCAAGGATATCTTTTTATGCTTCATAAGTACATATGTTCTACTTCTAAATCATGTCTTGGAAGTGGTTGTTTTGCTGGAAATTATTCACCAGTTGGTTTCATACCAAATTCTTTTTCTCATTTTCAGCATCCAATACATGAAAAATATAATGGTTTAAAACAACATAAATATTTGAAATTTTGCAAGAATTGTCTGGCACACTTTGAATATTAATTTTGAAGTCAAGTGCATGATGTTGTATAGGATTAAGTGTCATTTTGAATACCAAATGTTTCACAAGAAACTTCTCAACATGCTAGCCTGCTGTAAGGATTAAATGACAATATTGAATCAACTATTTCCATAATAAAAGTGCACCTCGGCCATAAGACTAAACAACTACAATGTTGCAGATCTAACAAGACCACACAATCAAATGTATTCTACAAGGCCAATACTGTATGAAAAATGAAAAGGATTTTGCAACCAAAAATACCTTAGGCAAATAATTCAATTAGATACACCAAACCATCAGCAAAAAGGAAAACCAGCCTACTCAAAAGGTAAGCGTTTACCTCCTTTGACAAAATTTTGAGTTCCGAAACAAGGGCCTTTATTGTCTTGTCAATGCCCCTAGTAATTTGAACGGGGTTTTCACCTGCTGCAACAACCTAAACAAAAAGGATTCATTTCAAATTATTTTCCACAAATTTAAGATACAACCATTGTCAGTTTTGTATTTCCTAACAAGCTCATAAATTTTGACAAAAGAACCAAAAATTTTTAATACCTTGTTACACCATTTTTTGGTCATCTAACCTATTATCATTAGATGGACCCAAGTACACCATGTAAGACCAATTTTACCCTAAGTAAAATTGCTTTCACTATGTAAAATAACTTAATAAACCACATTTATTAGGTTGTTTATGGTCAAATCAGGAAACCCCAAAAGGAAATATTAAACAAACCCATTTTGTTTAATTTTCCTCATGGAATAATTAATTAAACCATAATTTAATTATTATTCCTAGTCATGTTTAACCAAAAAACAAAGAAATTAATTAGATAAACCTTTATTTATCTTATTATTTTCTAGGAATAATTATTTAATCTTATTTAGATAATATTCCTTGTTAAATATGACCAAATCACCCACAAATAATTAAATAAATCATTATTTATTTGATTATCTTTTAACCGCTTCCTTAAAAAGATAAATAAATCATTTATTTATTTATTTTTGACAAATTAAGGGATTTGACCCAAGTCAAATACCTTTTCCCTCCAACAAATATAATAAAATATTCCGTAAAAAGTGGATCTAGATTTGGTTAACCCATGCACCAAGATCTAGAATGACCCAATATTTTGTTATAAATAGGAGGGTTTTTCCTACCATTCTTCACCTTTTGTTGCCTATTAGATCACTCTGGATCTATACACTTGGTCACATTTTTCCATCATTTTTTGTGTGAGCTCCCATTGAGCTCTATTCTTTGCATTGGGTTTTCTACACCAACAAGAGAGAGAAATCTTAGATCTGAAGTGCTGAGGACTTCCAAGAACCCATCCCACTGAGGAGAATTGGATACGCCTTCTTGTTTTCCTCCCAAGTGCCCAATTAATATAAAAATTCTTTCAAAAATTGTTCTTGTCTTGTCTATTGGTATATGGAGCAAACCCTTGTTTTTACTGCTTAATGTCTTTTCATGCATAGATCTGGTTTTTGCAGCTCTTTTCTTGTTCAACTAACTGCAGATCTGAAGATATTGGCAGCCACTTTTGTTGTTAGGGCTATTAGTTATGCGTAGCTAAAGTGGTCCTTTTTCATACACTTCGACAAAGGATTCATACTAACAAATGGCGACTCCACACGGGTTTTAAATTACGACCGCTGTCGTTTTTCATATTCCTGCATATCCAACTACTTCAGACCCTAGGGTTTCTTTTCAGCTATTTATTTTTCCTATTTTTATGTTGTTTTTCTCACATAAAACCCTAAAACATTAAAAATTTTAACTTTCGTGTGTTTCTGGCCCTATTTCGCAGGTAAGCGACACCAGCCGCAACTGAGACGGCAACTTTTCCGAAAATCTGCCGCCGAGACAACCGGAACGGGAGGTCTCACTTTTTAGCCCAAAAACTGCGACCTGGAGCTCCAGGTCGCACTTTTTTGCCCAGTTTCTGCGACCTGCACTGAAAACAGGTCAGAACCTGCGACCTGCCATTTTTTCAGTGGTTTTTCTGCAATTTTTCTAGGTTTTACTGAAGCTTCTGTCAGGGTTTTCCAGCCTCTGTCTCAGCCCGCTTTGACCTAGTTCTGATCTGTTTTTACTCATCTAAGTGGGAACCTAGCCCCCTAGGGTTTCAGTACCCTCCACTTTTTGTGGAAGAGTTTTAGCTGTTTCAGCCGTCTGTTTTTCAGAGTTTCAGCCTTCCCTTTTTCAGATCTGAAACCTCCTCTTCAGATCCCTTTAAATCAACCTTCCTTCCTTTCAAATCACCTCTTGTAGTTTTTATTTGGACCTCTCTTTAGGACCTCCTCCCTGTCCTTTCCTCTTTTTGCTGATTTCCTCCCTTTTTCCAGCCACCTTTCCTCTGTCTCTTGGCTGTGATCTGCACCTATTTTTAGCAGCTTTATCCTTTAGATCCCTGTCCCTTTTGACCTTAGATCTATTGGTCTCTTTTCAGTGTGTCTCGACTAGATTTTTTCCCCTTTTTTAGACTAGTTTTGAGGGACCCGCCTTCTTGGGTTAGATAGATGCAATAGTAGCTGTTAATTTTCTATTATTTCAGCATTCTATACTGTTCTCTGCAGATTTATTTTCAGTTACGCAGCACACTTTTTTCTTGCTCTCAAAACGAAAAGGGTTTTAAAAATTAAAATTAACGCACACCACACACTGACCCTAAGTGAAGAAGCGCCTGGTTAACACCGCCTGGCAAAGACTCTAAAATAAATTGTCACTGCACTTTTTCTGCCCTTGACCTCTCTTGATTCTGTCCCTATTTTCCCTTGTCGGTTTCCTTCTTCCCGTCATCATTGCGCCCCCAAGGCGCCTTTCCCGGAGACTTCTTGGCCTTCACCCTCAGTTTCCGGTCGATCGACGTGCTCCGTCCCGCCGTCGTCGAGCCAGTCCTCCTCCGAGTCCACACTCCGACTCCTCTCCTGATTCATTGGGTTCTCCTTCTCCTCCTGGTTCTCCCCCTGCCACCTTCACTATGTCTGGTTCAGGGCCTAACGTTAGCGGTGCTCCAGGCCCTAATGCCATAACCACTACTAGCGGAACCGCCACAGGAACTACCTCGGCCATACCCTTGCTGTCGTACATTGCAAGCCTCAGCCTCCCCGATTTCAGTCAGTTGATCAATGACCCTATCCACCACGATGTTGGTTGGCCTGCTATGCCAACCAAGCTCCCCTCCAACATCCCTAAGTTCGAAGGCCTTGCTGGAGAAGATCCAACCAATCACGTCCGATCTTTCCACATGTGGTGTTCCTCCAATTCCATTACCGATGACTCCATCCGTCTTCGTTTGTTCCAACGCACGCTTACCGGCGACGCTTCTAAATGGTATGTCGACCAAGCCACCTCTTCCCATACCACCTTTGCGACCATTGCCCAAGCCTTTTTGTCTTACTTCCAGCTCCCTCTCTGATACGATACTGGTACGGAGCTCTTGACTTCCTTTAAGCAAACATCTTCGACCCGCCTTTCCACCCATGTTCAGGAATGGTGACGTAGACGCAGCTTATGTCGAGCTCCCCCCTTCGAAGATCAGATCTATATGGACTGGTTCCTTCGCTCTCTCCTAGCTCCCATCGGCAAAGATGTCACCTCCCATTTCCCTCAAACCGAAGAAGTCGCCCTCCAAATAGCCTTGAAATATGACCTGATCTACGCCCAGTCTGGCTATGTTTATACCGTCCTTCCTGACCTCCCCAGGCCCAGTGGCGCTAACGCCCCGGGGGCATCTCATTCCGTCGACGATATAGTTGGAGCCCTTTCCCATCCGTATGCTCAACCTCCTATGGGCTACGGTCTCCCTCCCGGAGGGGCCAGCACCTCTAGCACTCTTCCCCCTCCCGGTAGCATGTACCTAGGATACGGCATGCCTCCTCCTTTTTCCCAACCTCCTGCTTACCTCAATGTTTCCCAACCTAACCATTACCCTTATCCGCAGCCTGGTATGCCAGCTCCTCCAGCATATGCGCTTCCACCTCCCTTGTTTCCTCAACCCCAGCAACAGCACCTACAGCCCCCTCCAGGGCAAGTATTTGCACAGCAGGGTGCGACTAATCCCCCTTCTTCTCAAAGAAGGTGGAGAGGCAATCCAAATCAATCTGCCCCTGGTACTCGTGGACCCAATCCTCAAGTTTTTGACCCTAACACTGCTAACCAGCAACAGGGCACTCATCCCAAGCCGTACAGGCCTCTTCGTACCAACAAGACTTGTTCGTGTTGCGGTGTTTACGGTCATTACACCCATGATTGTCTGTTTTTACCACAGATGCGGCAGATGTGGGAGTCTCAAGCCACATTGCACGGACAACATGCCTCCCCTCACGCTCCCCCTAATGTGGCCACTACTCAACCAGTTGTGTTTACTGATCCTTTCCCTCAGCAAGGATTCGTGGCTACCCAACCACCTGACGAGCGGGTCTCCACTCCACCCTCCATTTCTGGTTCCTCCGATTACCAGATCCTCATGATGACCTCTGATCCATCCCCAACCGTCGACCTTCACCTTCAAACTCGGTCTCCCAGTACCCCAAGCCTCCTACTCAGTCTGCCCCCGAGCCTCCTTCTTCAGGTCCTACAGAGCCTCTTTAGACATCCAGTGGCCCCTTACATATCCCTCAACCCAAAGTTGAGGTTCATACCAAGATTCCTAAGGGACCCTTACGTCGAAACGCTGCTTCCGGTTGATCTGCTCATTCGTATAGTATAGTAGATGATTTGGCGCAATCTCCTGCTCCCATTTCCACACTGGAACTCCTCCAGTCATGCCCTTCCCAAAAGAAGGCTCTACTATCTGCCGTGGGCGCTGTAGATCCTGCTGATAACCAAATGATTGTTTTCAACTCCACTCAATCGGACCATCCTCCTCTTCCTCCTTTCGTCGCCTTCCAAATCCCAGTCAAAATCCGGAACGCCAACGTTTCCCGGTGTATAATTGATGAGGGGGCATCCACCTGCGTGATGTCCACTTCGGTTTGGAAGCAACTCGGATCCCCTGAGTTGGCCCCTTCCACGATCACCCTTTGAGCGTGGGACGGCCATGCCTCCCAGCCCATTGGCCTGTTTCGTAATTGTCCTATCACCCTCGCCGGTAAGACTGTTTGCGTTGACGTCGAAGTCATAGACGCCCCGCTAGACTACAACATTCTATTGGGGCGAAGCTACACCTATGCTATGTCTGTTGTCCCATCCGCGGTTTTCCGCAAGATGTCTTTCCCCCATAATGGAAAGATAGTCACCATTGACCAATTGACATATCATGAGCCAAAATCTCAGACCTCACCTGAGACGACCATCTCTTCTGTAGCCAACAAGAAAACCGTCGATTCCTTTACCACTGTCTCCCCCGGCGTTTACAAAGATTCCTCCCTGCTTGGAACTTTTCCTAATCTCCCCCCTCCTCCTATCACTGATCCCCGCTTATCGAATGTTTGCATGATGCAATCGTTTCAGGTTGCCCTTAAGCGGCCTGCTTCGGCTAGTCAGCAACCTCCCCCTCGCCCTCCGCAACCCGCTCCTAGCCATTCATCTCAGCCAGCCGGACCTCCTCCTTCTGGCCCTCCCCCTACCACTGGTATCCCTTAACCCCTTTATCCTCCTGGATCGATTCCCCCAGGCCTTAACCATCTCGGAGCCGTCCCTCCTGGTCATTACCCTGCTGGGCAGATACCTTTCTTGGCTCCCCCTCCCGGAGTATATTCTATCCCCATCATGGCCACCCTCTCTCTCCCTAACCTAACCTTGGGCATACCGGTCTGGTACCTTGATCCTCCCGCCGCTACCCCTCCTAGTCACCCCAAACCCTACATGGCTTTGACACCGGTTCAACCGGTCCCCCTCGCTTCCTCCGTTGCCACTGTGCCCCCAGCACCTCCACAGGACCCTTCTCCTGTCGTGCCGGCTCCCGGGAAGAAAGGCAAAGCTCGCAAGGGGGCACCCAAAGACAAGACCACCATGACTGACACGGCCCCTCCTCCGCCCGCAAATCCTTGTGCCTTGTGTGATGTCGCCGGTCATGCCACCCATGCTTGTCCCGAGTTGCCCCGTATTCAGCCCATGGTTAAAGTCGCGTTCCCCAAATCTACGGTCCCGGAAACCTCCATTCCTTCTTCGTCCATAACCAAGAACCCCAAGACTCTCCGCACCAACAAACCCTGTGCTTTGTGCGGTGTCCATGGCCATTACTCCCACCATTGTCCTCACCTGACGCATTACCGCGCCTCTTTAGAGGTAGTCCGAGAGTATGAGGTTGAACAAAATCAATCCGCCTCTCCCATACTCGCGCAATATGCTTCGGGCCAGCCTGAGGATCCCCCCGCTCCCATCGACATTCCCCCCCCTGATGTTCAGATGGCGGAGTCCACTACGTCCATTCTTTACCTATCTTCCTCTGCGAGACACTTGGAGCCCAGTCCCCCTGCATCCTCCCCTGTTGTTTCGCCTGACCCCCTCTTTTCTACCCATACACGCGATCACTCCACCCATATCTCTGTTGACCTCCGCAGCCCGAGTCCTCACCATACTTCCGATAACCCTCATATACCACCCTCTAGTTCGTATATGAGTCATAGTCATCCTGCTCCTTGCACTCCTTCCCGCAGTTGCCGCTCAATGTCTCCTATACACTCACGCTGTCGTCATTGTCTCTCCTCCCTTCATTTGTTGTCTTGTAACACCATTCCGCAGGACCCCCCATCCACACCCTTTATCTGTTACGCCGATGGTGCAAGTTGTTACTCCCGGAATCTAGCCTCGGCAGGTTGGGCCATCTTCACCCACTTGCATGCCCTTGTTCTCTCCAATGGGGTCTGCATTGGTTCTGCCACCAACAATCAGGCCGAATATGATGCAGTGCGTGGTCTCTTAGCCGATGCCCTTTTCCATCGCATCCTCCATCTACACGTTCGTTTGGATTCCCTCCTTCTTGTCATGCAACTAAATGGTGTTTATCGTGTGCATAACCCTGTGCTGTTTAGACGCTATTTACGAGTGAAACTCTTGATACGTGCATTTGAAACCATAACTTTCAACCATGTACCTCGAGAACAGAATCACTATGTAGATAGTATTGCAAAGCATGTTCTAGATTTTGGCATTTATCACACGCATTTCATACAAGACAATAACATTCATAATCATTAAAAACGATGCATAATATGTGTCGCAAAACATGTGTTTAGAGTCCATCTACTCTGATACATATGACATGCCCATAGCATGTTACAAAAAAACTCAAAACTGGGGGCACCACCTGCCCCTACAAACATACTAGGGGGCACCACATGCCCCACATCTACTCACTATCTGGCGGATCTCAAGCCAATGGCTCTGCCCCTGCAGCCCGTAGATCACGTATGCCTTGACCGGCCATCGCCATGCACCGCATGACACCTCGCCATTCCGAGGGAAGACCAATGCATGCCTCCACGTACTGGTCGTCTAAGTCTTGCCACCCACGCTCTGAAACTCCGGTCAGCAACGTCTCGCATCTACGGCGGATGTCCTCCAGAAGGGCAGTCGCATCCTCATTGCGCGCTGCTCTCGACCCACTCGGCCCTGCAGCTCCAGAGGCTGCCAGGCGTCCCATATATCCGGCCGGTTTTACCGGAGCTATATCTGCATACCAAAAGTACATGAATCAGTACCATATCTACTATTCAATAACTTTAACATGCCCATACAAGAATAGTTACTTATCACTTACCATCGGGCCCCCATACTCGACCAAGTGGAAGTGGTAGGTCCGGATCCCCACAATAACTCATCCCACTATAGGGATAGTCGTCTATGTATAACGGAATTTGATCCCAATGGGCAAAGAACTCAGGTCAAAACACTCGCCCGACCCCTCCTCCTCCTCCTCTGCATAGTAGGCGCCCCTACTGGTGCATCCTGGGCTCTCTTAGGCCCCATCTGGGAGCTGTATACGAGGCCGCAAGGTCGGGATCTTCTCAAAGAAGAAGGCACACAATAAAGTCCCATACGAGCAATCGTGGTTCACTTGCCTCTTGCAGAGCAACAACTGTCGCTTTAGCGACACCAGCATCATTTGGGCCCACCCATAGTAGGTCCCACTCAACACACTCTCCACAATCATCATCTGCCCCCCAGTGATGTGATGGAGCGCCTGGTTGCCCAGGATACGCAGCACTGCTGCGGCCACTGCACGAGTCTCTAATCTCTCTAGGTCCCTGATCGGTATCCGAGTCCCCTTGACTTGGAAACCCGGTCGACAATGATGCTCCACAAACTCCATGATATGCCTCCCCCGCGATAATACTGGCTGTGTGTTTCCCACCATCTCCAGTGGCGGGAGACCCGTCAGGAAATACACATCCTGGACTGTCAATTCGATCCTATGCCCCTGCACTACAAAGACCTCATGCTCTGGATCCCAGTAACTGATAATCCGGGCCAACAAAGGCTCTCCTGCTCTCATCAAAGGGTTCTCCAAAAATTTTAGAACCCCAAACCTGACCAACACACGACAGACACCCTGATCCGCCTGGATCTCTGCCCGTAATGTACCCAGGTCTCTCTCTCTCCAGTTAACCCGTAAATCTACCATACCTGCACAAAAACATCATCTTTGTCAGCATACAGAATGGGAATACCATAACCAAACACAAAAACCCAACTCTCAGCCATAAAACAGCACTAAAACCCCTTCATCTCCCGGGTCGCAGTTTTCTGCCCAATTCTGGGACAAGTCGCACTTTTTGCCCTGAAACCTGCTTCCCAGGTCGCACTTTTTGGCCCAAAAAGTGCGACCCGACTGTAGATATGAAGGAGGGTTTGTTTCTGAGATTCTAGGCACTAAACTGAACTTTCAATCCATCAAAATAAAAGAGTAAGGTTAGGCCTCTTACCTGCAACTGACGGATCTCGATTCCAACGGTCGGTTTGTCCGCTACGCTCGTCACAATATTTAGGGCCTTCTCTCCTCCCTACATTCACCACAGCAACAACAACAAATGAGTGAATTTGGAGGGAAAACTTCCTTATTAAAAGAGAACCCCTGTTTCTTCTTTCGACTGCTGCGACCATACCGTAGCCCCGTTTGACAAACCGTCTGCACCGTTGGAAATCTCTCACCGAGCCCTCAAATGGGTATCTGTTAGTTTTGTGTGATTTGATACTTCACCAGGACACATTTTTTCCAAGAAGGGTCACTTCACCTCTTCCTAAAATCAAATTTCCTCACTTACGACACTTGTACTTGGGGCACCATTGTGCCTCCTTACTTGTCTTTTTTCGTGTCGATTTTCGTCATGAGTTACCATCTTGTACCCATGTTTTCATGGTCCCCCATTGGGCCTTTACTGTGTGCCAGCACCATCAAGTCGCCCTTGTTTAGAGCATCCAATTTGAGTCATCATCGCATTCATGGAGTCTATCCCGAGTCCCTTTGTACCCCGCTATAGCCCTCCATCCTTCATTGCTTGGTCTCTCTCCTGTGTCACACATTATGACCTTCAGTCCCACTGTCCCCTATCCCTTATGATATTGTGTCAGTCGCTGCCATGTCATTCATGCCCTTTATGCTCTAACAAGGGAAGTCGTCCATTCGCTACTTAGTCCTTTCCATTTCACTATCATCATTAGTGTCAGTCTGTCCGTCGCTCTACTATTTTCTCTCGTGCCTTAGTTGAGGATATCTCATTGCCTCACCTATGGCGGACCTCCTTCTGTCGACATCAGCTCCTTCATTCCAGAAGACAGGTCTAGAGGGCGGTGTACCTTGGTTCCAGCTTCCACTCTTGTTCGGTGCCTCGGATCAGGCAAAGGGATCTCTCATTCCCCTTGACTTGATTGTTTCTCCACTCCAGCTCCTTTCAGCACGATCGAGATCCGTATACTTGATGGTTCAGTGATGCCGCAGCAGCTCTTGGTGATTCCCGGGTGTGTGTGAGATTTCTCAACCCTCATGAGGGGGTGGCCCTGCAGGTAGCCCCCCACATGCCCGGATGACCTCAGCCTTCGATGCAGCTCCAGATATTTGATGATGTTGGCCTTAGCCACTTGCAGCACCTCTTTGATTTACATGTATCAGTAATATTTTGTGAGCCCTTCCCCATTTACAGGTGGCATTTGGGTTGTATTTGTATCTCATGTACTCAGATATTATTGTATCAGTCCTGGCTGTTATCCCAGGCACAGCATGTATGTGGGATCCTTCATTGTATTTTTATCTGGCTCATGTTTATGCCAGTTGTACCTTATGGTTCGATCCCTTGTTTACTGGACTCACTATTCTTTTGTACTTTGTCTCGGCGGGCATAGGTATGCCTCCCTCGCCGTCTTTAGCACAAGTACCCTCTCATAAAAAGAGAATTGTTGCACCTGCGACTCTCGTCTCCTCAGGGTCTAGTTCTTCAACACACTAGTCTACCTTACATTTCTCTCTCTGACTTCCCTCTTGATGTATGGTGATTGAGTTCTTACAACGTACTTCGGTCATACGATTTGCTCACGACACTCGCACGCTGGGGGGCAATACGGTACACCATTTTTGGTCATCTAACTTTATTATCATTAGATGGACAGTACACCATGTAAGACCAATTTTACCTAATTAAAATTGCTTTCACTATGTAAAATAACTTAATAAACCACATTTATTAGGTTGTTTATTGTCAAAACAGGAAACCCCAAAAGGAAATATTAAACAAACCCATTTTGTTTAATTTTCCTCATGGAATAATTAATTAAACCATAATTTAATTATTATTCCTAGTCATGTTTAACCCAGAAAAAAAGAAATTAATTAGATAAACCTTTATTTATCTTATTATTTTCCAGGAATAATTATTTAATCTTATTTAGATAATATTCCTTGTTAAATATGACCAAATCACCCACAAATAATTAAATAAATCATAATTTATTTGATTATCTTTTAACCGCTTCCTTAAAATGATCAATAAATCATTTATTTATTTATTATTGACAAATAAAGGGATTTGACCCAAGTCAAATACCTTTTCCCTCCAACAAATATAATAAAATATTCCATAAAAGGTGGATCTAGATTTGGTTAACATTATTTTAATTATGCACCAAAATCTAGAATGACCCAATATTTTGTTATAAATAGGAGGGTTCTTCCCACCATTCTTCACCTTTTGTTGCCTATTAGATCACTCTGGATCTATACACTTGGTCACATTTTTCCACTATTTGCTGTGTGAGCTCCCTTTGAGTTCTATTCTTTGTATGGGTTTTCTACACCAACAGGAGAGAGAAATGCTAGATCTGAAGTGCCGAGGACTTCCAAGAACACATCCCACTGAGGAGAATTGGATACGCCTTCTTGTTTTCCTCCCAGGTGCCCAATTAATACAAAAATTATTTCAAAAATTGTTCTTGTCTTGTCTACTGGTATATGGAGCAAAACCTTGTTTTTACTGCTTAATGTCTTTTCATGCATAGAACTGGTTTTTGCAACTCTTTTCTTGTTCAACTAATCGTAGATCTGAAGATATTGGCAGCCACTTTTGTTTTTAGGGCTATTAGTTATGCGTAGCTAAAGTGGTCCTTTTTCGTACACTTCGACAAAGGATTCATACTAACATACCTGATAGCAATTTTTTCACTCAAAAACTATCTTAGACTCAATAAGCCCAACCCAAAACTAAAAAACCAAATACCAGAAGACCCTACAAAAATGAATAGATGATCTTAATCCAGTACTATCGACAAAAAGTTACCTTTACACCCTCACTTATTAACCCTGTCTTGTTAAATTTTAACTTCCATTTGCTACGGCAAAAAGGACGGATGTAAAAGCGACAACATTTTTTTTTTTGGAGGTTGCTTGCATGCCATCCGAAAATTAATTAAATACATTTAAAATTCACTGCCAGTTTTTTGTGAATGTGTGACCATATTTCTGTGGGATTGTATTTAAACACAACAACCGACATTAACGCAATTCACCGAAGCCGGAAATTAAACAAACGAAATTTACCCCCCCCGGTTTGTAAATTCAAAAGGAGGACACGTGGAGCATTAATATTGGATCGCATGAAATTGAAGGGAATGCGAATACCGAAAACCGAACCGGGTACATAAGGCACATTGGATTGAGAATTCGCGTTACAAATTAGGCAGACGTCAGCATCCCATTTTGGAACGCGAATTTGGTTTGAAATTCAATCTATTCAGACTTTTGAAGTCCAACGGAAAGGGTTCTCTAATGTTTTGATAATTTAATTTTATGTATGCTTTAATATATACATATGTTATATATATATATCATATGCGAAATGAAAGGTGGGCCATAGAATTTAGTTTTAATTTTATTTTTTTTAAAAGAGGGTTTATTATAATATTTATTTATTTATTTATTTATTTTTATTTTTTTATTTTTTTTTTTAAATTAACAGTGCATATAACAAAACATTACATTCCCATCATGAGATGATAAGAAAACCCGATCCGAAATAATTTCCATCATGACAACTTCTAAGGAAGAAGGAGTCAAAAATGAAAAAAATATGTGGGAATCATACAAATATGGGGGCATAACACCCCAACCAGATTACGAGTCCAGATAAAGAAAAAACCAACAGAGCAGCCCTTAAAAATGGGAAATGTTGTCATATGTTACTGAACTCATCAAGATTAAAGAAAAAAGCATAATGATCATAGGAAAAAACTGGCTCGCTTGATGTGTCATATGTTGGCCCTGTAGAAAGCTAAAAACCATTGCATCTTATGTGAATAAAACCTATGTTGTTATGAAGAAACAGCATGAAATCAGTATAATGGAAACTGGCTCTCCTGTTGCATAATTATATGTTACGGCAGATAAAAATAAAAAGGACAAAAAAGCTTGGTAGTTTTTTTTATAGACAGTACGTAAATTTTTTATTACACAGCAGTGTGTAAAAAGTGAAAGACTGAGTGTAACTTTTTAAGTGTGTATGCACAGCAGTGCAAAAGTGAAAAACACAGCAGAGTGTTTTAGAGACAGAGTATGTTTGTTTTGAACAAACAGTGAGTTGGTTTTATGCACTGCGTTTTGTAGCAGTCATAATTTTGTAATCCCTCTCAGTGAGGAAGAAGTGTAATAGTTTTTTTTGAGTTATTGAAGGGAATAGAAGTTTTTTTTCAAAGTATTGAAACTCTGTCTCCTGTCAAAGAAATTTTTATTTTCTCTGTGTTAAAAGAAGGGAGATTTATTCTCCATTCATTGTTCTAGAATTTTTCAATATTCCAACATGTGCAAGAACAACAGATGTTGTGGTTCCATCCCAAGCTAAATCATTTGTCTTTGTCGCAGCTTACCTTACCAACTTGGCCCCAATATTTTCAACTGGGTCCTCTAATTCAACCAATAAAAAGGCCAAAACCATAGCATTGAGATACATTTCATTACACTGTCAATAACAATAAAAATTGACTCAGCCATAACCCTTTCCTTTTATTGTTGTGAAAAGCTTTATGCATTACTCTAATGTGGCTAGTCCATAGGCCAAGTAGACCACTAGGTAACAAATATGTTTACTTTCACCTTTGAGTTTTCAAATTATGCCTACCAAATCTAAGACATTTAAGAGGGGGAACTAATACAACGTTAAAAAGAAAACCAGAGCACACATCTACAAATTACCTCCTTAGCTACTGTCACACCATCATTAACTATTTTCAGAGAACCATGCTTGCTCTCCAAGACAACATTTTGCCCTTTGCCCCAAGGGTGACTCCAACAAGATCAGCAAGTTTGTTCACACCGCCTACAAGACAAATTGACAATGCTTTCAGTAAGTGTGCAATTGAATGCCGGACCATATGCCAAAACAACCCTCCATGAAAAATTAAAATAACACATTAAAATCGAATATAAGTGGACAAGGAAAGATCCACCGCAGTGAAGTTTCACGTGCAGGTGACCTTCCTTTAAACATAATTTTTTCTCTGACCTGCAATTTTTTGTCACTGAGCCATCCTTGTTGAAGTAAAAATCCTTTTCCATATCTCTTGTATTAAATACCTTCTCTCTGTCGTGTAATCTCAGAGTCCCTCTTCTGCTTGAGCGATTAAAGGAAATGGGTGAAAAAACTGAAAGAGAAGACAATTGTCTACCATAGTTATCAAACATTGCACCCAACTTCTTCCCCTTTCAATTGTTACCCAATGAGGTAGATGTGGCAATTTTTGTCATACTTCCCAAAGCAGAGGCCATCTTCTCTTATCCTAAATATAGAATTACAAGATCTTCATATTAGTATGAACCTTAAAAAGCATGACTCCCATTGCTAAAAACCACTTTTAAGTTGTAACAGGCAAACTAAACAACTATCGCAACTTTTGGCAACTTCTGGAGGATTAAGAGAGAAACAACCAAAGAGAAATACAACCACAATCCTCATTTTAATGAGACCAGAATATATATTTGCATTAAGATAATAGAAATAAATCACGACTATATTAAGGCCAGCACAAAACAATCTTTAACCAGTGTCTCTCGCGACCTTCAGGTTGCCACGCTAGAGGTTGCATATTTTTAATTTAAATTCTTGACCTCTTGTGCCCATATATGAATGCACCCAATGGGATATCTACATCAAATGCTCCTTTATATCCCCAAAAACAAATTCCCTACTACAAGAGCACCATTATTGATGGATCACCCCACACCATCCCACCCACTAGAAATGGTGAAAAAGGAAACCCGAGAAAACTTCTGAAATATATCAAGATGACTATATGGGTGGTTCTTATGAATCAACCAACCATTCAGAACATGCTCATCAATCCAACCCATGAGTATTATGTGACGATATTCAAGCAGGCACTGAATCGGATTTCTGAAGCTATGTTAGAGAAACCCTAAACTCTCACTGAAAATAGGTGAAATGTGGCACCACTCATAGATTGACATGTGCCAATTGGTACAAGTGGTAGACAATTGGAATGCTCAAACAACGAGGTGATGCAGGAATGACATCAGGGAGAAAATATCAGAAAAGCCCCAAATCTGGAGAACTAAAGCTCATCACCAACCTGAGATTGACAACTTTACATGATGTAACCTATGAAATCGTAAATGGAGAAATAATAGTAACAATAAATTTGGATTCATCCTGGGAGTAGTAATGGGAGAAATCATAGTGAACAACAGGAAACATGCAGAGTTGCTTACAATCAAATAGATGAAAAAACACATACAAAAAACCTAGATAATAATCATGAACAAGCTTAATATTGAATTATGAACTGTAAAGGAACTTACAAAATGTGACATTACGAACCTGGTCAAGCGCACAAGAAAAATATCCTGGACATGACCCTGGTTGACAAGTTGTATTGCTCATGATGCAAGAGGATTTGTACCTGCACTGCCAAGTCAATTAAAATCCATCATTATGTATACAATAAATACAAGTAATTGATGTAGTATTTTTTACTCTAAGATGCATTCTTATGATAATGTTAGAACATATGTTGAAAATGTCAAAACATACCTGCATAAGCTCCTCTTCGTTTCAAGAACAATTTATTTGAGTCGCATGAACTTGGAACAAGCCTCCCACGATCTGAAAGAGTAGCAACTAAGTCAACAGTGACTTTTTTGTTGCTACGCTGGATCAAGGGAGGTTTGCTCCAAGATTAAATCGCTCCAATAAATTATTCTCTACTAAAAAGGGCCAACCACATGAAGGTGGAAGCTCTTATGGCCCCTCCCCCCCCCTCACATCACTCTCAATTCCCCAATACCCAATCTATATTTCATTTTTTACTTTCATGAGCATAAAAAAAAATATTCAATAACTAATAAAAAAACAATTCAACAAAAAGTACGCAAGGAAACATTGCAATTAATACTTGACATAAAAATAGTATGATAAATGAGTTTTTTATATAACGCAAAAAACGTTCCAAGTATGGTAACGTTTGTCTTATAATAATACAATATTTTACATTATCGAATTTTCTTTTTCTTCTTCCTATTTTTAAAGCTCCTAATTACATCATCAATATCATCATGCTCTGCTCCTATTTCGTGCCTTTCGACCCGCACTGTTGACCTAGTTGCGTAGTCACGATGTCTGGTCTCATCCAGTGACGGGGCATCGCCTACAAAAACATATAATATTAAATTTTAATTGTCAGTTTTTAAATATCATTGAACTAGTTTGGTAATATTAATAAAAAAATTGCAATGAGATTATTTACATGGTGCACCAGTTGTCGCCGCTGACCTAGTTGCGTAGTCACGATGTCTGGTCTCATCCAGTGACGGGGCATCGCCTACAAAAACAGATAATATTAAATTTTAATTGTAAGTTTTTAAATATCATTGAACTAGTTCGGTAATATTAATAAAAAAAATTGCAATGAGATTATTTACCTGGTGCACCAGTTGTCGGCGGTGACCTAGTTGCGTAGTCACGATGTCTGGTCTCATCCAGTGACGGGGCATCGCCTACAAAAACAGATAATATTAAATTTTAATTGTCGGTTTTTAAATATCATTGAAATAGTTCGGTAATATTAATAAAAAAAATTGCAATGAGATTATTTACCTGGTGCACCAGTTGTCGCCGCTGACCTAGTTGCGTAGTCACGATGTCTGGTCTCATCCAGTGACGGGGCATCGCCTACAAAAATAGATAATATTAAATTTTAATTGTCAGTTTTTAAATATCATTGAACTATTTCGGTAATATTAATAAAAAAAATTGCAATGAGATTATTTACCTGGTGCACCAGTTGTCGTCGTTGGGACTGTTGCCCTGTCTTCCTCTCTGGTGGTAAGATCCTCAAGGAAAACATTCTCTGTCATTTAAACAAAAAACGTTATAAGGACAACCATCAAGGTATAATTAGAAAAAATTATAAGTGGAAATTAATTACCGTCACGGCCCTCATTGATAGTAGCATTGTCGGCCTGGTCCCCACTACAATGATCAGGTTGCACGTGAGGATCATCTACATCTGGCTCTAAAACTGGGTTATTTGCCTCGCCGGTAGTGCTGCTCCCATGATTTAAACAAAGTTGTTAGACATTAAATTTATGGAAGAAAAAAAACATATTGAAAGGTTAATGTTTTACCTTATCAGGCATTCTGGATCTTGGGACCTGCCTCAAGCTTCTGCAACGTTCAACTACGGCTTGATAGCCGAAATGGAAAGCGATATTTTTATCTTCCTCTGTAGTTTCTGTTCCGAATTCATCACCCTAAATTACATATGATTGTGTATTTTTAATCATATTTGATAGGATTACAAAAATGTTGGAAGGCGATACGATTAATTATAAGATGTTTAGCTACTTAATTACAATTCTTGCAGCTAATTTCAAGTAGCCACCTTGGCCTAGCTTGTGATGGCCCTTTTTTTCAATCCTAATCTTGGTTTCCTTTGAGGTGTCAGGCAACCTAGCATCAAAATATTGAATTCAGATATGACGTAGCACACTTTTATTTTAGACATAGAGAAAATTAAAGCTATTGAATTAAAGTTTTAATTTGAAAAAATTATAAGTGGAAATTAATTACCGTCACGGCCCTCACTGATAGTAGCATTGTCGGCTTGGTCCCCACTACAATGATCAGGTTGCACGTGAGGATCATCTACATCTGGCTCTAAAACTGGGTTATTTGCCTCATCGGTAGTGCTGCTCCCCTGATTTAAACAAAGTTGTTAGACATTAAATTTATGGATGAAAACAAACATATTGAAAGGTTAATGTTTTACCTTATCAGGCATTCTGGATCTTGGGACCTACCCCAAGCTTCTGCGACGTTCAACTACGGCTTGATAGCCGAAATGGAAAGTGATATTTTTATCTTCCTCTGTAGTTTCTATTCCAAAGTCATCACCCTACATTACATATGATTGTGTATTTTTAATCATATTTGATAGGATTACAAAAACGTTGGAAGGCGATACAATTAATTGTAAGATGTTTAGCTACTTAATTACAATTCTTGCAGCTAATTTCAAGTAGCCACCCTGGCCGAGCTTGTGATGGCCCTTTTTCTCAATCCTAGCTTTGGTTGCCTTTGAGGTGTCAAGCAACCTAGCATCAAAAGATTGAAGTCAGATATGACGTAGCACACTTTTATTTTAGACATAGAGAAAATTAAAGCTATTGAATTAAAGTTGTAATTTACCTTGCGGGTCCAGTTGGCATTTTTCCTTCTTTCTTTGCCCTTTTCTCTTTTCCGTCATGGATGAGTGATCTCCACTCACTCTCTGGAAATGTGAGAGCATGCTCATATCTAGGGTTAAATTTCAATTGCGTCCTATAGGTGTCCCTGGTATATTTCAAATATATGTTGGCTACCCGAGCCACCGATGTCCTGTCAAATGTTCCGACCCCAAAAAGGGCTTCTAGATAATCTAGAAGTTCTTTTTTCAAGTTGGAATTCTGGGAATTCCACCCTGTGCGTATGGTTGGGCCAAAAATTACCAACGCATGGCTCTCCAGAAACCTGTAGAACTCATTTTTTCCTACATAGAAAAAAAAAGATATTATCATTAATTTAAAAATAAAAATCATGATAAATATGTTTTAGATAAAGTACATGAAATAGTTAAAATATTAAAATTTACCTGGGAGTTGTACATGCTTTATAGGGACACCTTCATCGTTCACCAACAACGTGCCATTAATGGTCCCTGTGGAGCTGACACGTGTAGCTCCAGGAAACGCAATAATGTAGTTAGCCATATCAGCCTCATCATTGCCAACACGTTCAGCGGTTGGCTGGGTGTCTGCTTGGGCAGGGTGTGTTTCTTGGCTGGCACCTAAAGGAGTAGAAGGTGTACGAGAGGGTTTTTGGGCAATCTCTTGCCCTTGTGTCCCACTACCACCAACACTGGGTTCAACAAGTGCCAGAAAATGCTACATACAAAAGAACTTTTTGTTAGTTTAGTCAATGTAAAAATTAAAATCAAACTATCACAATTCATCTCATGCAGAACAAAAAAAATATCCTTTTGACTTTTTATTATTACCTGATATCTTTCTAGCTGCCTCATAAGATGTTGTATCCTCTCTTCTGTTTCAGGTGTTTGAGGCGTGTCTATCAAAGCATTAAATTCCGACCTTGCATCTCGTGCCTTTTTTTGCAACAAGAACACTGGAGATAGGGATGAAGAAATCTCTTCCTCAAAGAGGGAATCATCAGGCATACCATGGCTAGGTGTCTGCATATTTGAACAAAATTAATATTATTTCAATTATGTAAATAACTAAAATACCTGAAGATAGAGCAATGCTGGCACTTTACATGTTCTTCCGTTGGCCTCTTTATGCGATCATCCCATCTCGGGGTTGTTCCTGCACTGCTCTGATCAGTCTGCCACATTGCAATAAAATTATATATGTAAAAACTTGAAAAAAATATCTAACTTGAAAACACAAAATGAAAACTGAAATAATTTCTAATAAGACACCGGAAGACAGAGTTAGAGTTTCAAATATGCCTTGCATTGAATTCAATCTTGGAAACATGTCATTGCACATTAAGGCACCCAAACAAGAGACGAGTTGACAATGAAGACCTTATTGAATATATTGTTGGAGCAACTTCTATTAAACTTGTTGTGAAGACCTTGAGGATATTTTTGGAGCAACATTGTTGAAGCTGATGGTATAGCATTGTTGGAGACGATCTTGAAGGGCCTTGAAGTGAAGCTTTTGGAGCAACTATTGAAAAATCCTTAGAGCATTTAAGTAAGACACTTTCTATCTTCCATCACATTTTTCCTTTCAATATCCTTTAAACGATTTTGTTGATATTTAATGTTTGAAATCATGTTATAATTCCTTGATTATATGTGTTTGGGGACTTTCCCTTTGAAATTACCCAAAAATACCCTGGCAATTTTATCTTCAGGATCCATGTCTGACCCTATTGTTCAATATTTTGATTGATAGTAGTAAACATAGAGAGTTAGGGGGCTCTTGAATTGGTTTGGTTGGGCCATTAGATCCCTAACATCTACTAGGGAGAAACCCCCTTGAGTTGGAGGAGAGCTAGCCCGAACTGAAAAGAGGTTGGTGAGGTGACAATGGGGCTATTGAATTACACATGGTATCACACTTTAGCTTTAGGACTTTATATTGAGAAGTGCGAGATTTTTCTATATCAATTCTCAAATTGTTTACAACACTATTGTTAAGAACTAATAAGAAGTGATGTTGAGGGGTTTTTGGATATAACAAACAATACCATTTAAAAAATAGCGTTCTCGGTCCTTGGCATTCCTTCACCTGGGCCTAGGGGCACACTAGAATAATTTCACACTAAGCCATGCAAACTTAAAATTAACTTAACAGATCCATAAAGTAATAGTAATCATAATTCCTAATTCCCTATTGTACGATATGATGCAAATTATTCAAACATGAAGCAATGAAGACATGCAATGTCCGAATTTCAAGATTGATGAACCAATACAAAAAGTTAGAAACTACAAATTTGATTCAATACTCTGTGTCCCAACTCCAGGAAGGAATCTAGTTTGTAGTACAGAACATGCATCGTGTATTATCAATTCTTAATTGACAACAACTAAAGGTCATCTACCTCATAAATTCCTTCCCATTTTGTGTTTTTATGTTGTATTCCTTATAAAAGTGTCAAATTTCTCTCAAATTAAGCAACCACAGAATAAAATAAAAAATAGTTGAGATATGATTGAGAAATGGTCATTTATTTCCTGAAAGGATATTCACAATTTCTTTGGTTGTTTTTCATCTCAAGAAACAAGAAATTACCTAAGAAACTATCATGATGTAATATAAGAAACAACATGGTGCAATGGCCATTTTCAAAGCCAAATGATGTCCATTGAGGACATGGCCTTTATTTGGTTCTTGTTTCATAGGAGTTTCGGGTAGAAATGGAACTTTGTTGGAAGTGAAAGGAAAACATGTCTCATGTTGAATTATGAGAAAATCATGTTGTTCATGATGCAACAATTGACTGAAAATTGTTTTGGAAATCTCCTGGAAGTTGTAACTTGTGACTAAGGTTCTCACTGACCTTTACCCAACTTTGGAAAAGGAGGGTGTTGATTTTCATCTTGATATATTTGTTTTGTATGACACTAATACAGGGCAATGTAAAAGGGGGAATATCAAATTACAGTTTGATTCATTGTTGATAATTGGTGCCAATATTCAAGAGGAATGAAGAGGTTGTTATCTTTACAATCCCATCCCAACATCAAATTCAGTGATAAGTTTCTATGAGGTTCTGGGTCAAGGAAACATTCACTCCACGAATTATATATTTAAGTAGGCTTCTCCTATTCTTGGAAAACACCATACCTATAATGCATTCACTTGCATGTATAAAGGGAAAGGAAAAAATGTTTTCATACAACGGTGACAAAGGCATCTTGGGGAAAGGTATCTTCACTTTTTATTTATGTTGTTCACCCACACCACTCTCGTGTTTTCACTAATCCTGTTTTTTCATTTTTGGATTCAAATTAAGTTTAGGCCTTAAGTATTTTTTGACCTTTAGGTGTAGTTTTTATAAGTGGCATGTATGGATTTTCCATTAATTCTGCACTTTTTCTCTTCATGCGCATGTTTCCCTGGAAATCAAATGCATGATTTAGTCCCATACATTTAACAAGTTGTTGGATCAACTCCATTGGCAATATCATGTTTACTATTCAATCAAAATTTATCTCAGTTAGGGTAGGTAGGAAGGTTTTCCCTTTGTATTAATAGGGCACTTCTAGCTTGCATTTTTATTATATCTTTCAAATTTTGTGTGTTCAGTGAGGCTTGGTGCACAGCTTTCAAAGTTGAGAGCAAATAAAGACAAATTCACATGATGGATCACCATATGACTCCATGGCAGGAGAAATGCTAATCTCACTTATTAAATATCTAGTTCTCATTCACCTCATACGGAGATGGTCCCTGATTTTGAGCCAAATGTTGCAGCAAAAAGTTCCCCCCCTCCATAATTTGTTATTCAATGGAAATTTCTTAAATTGATGATGGGGCATGATTATGGAACATTGGCACATACATATGTAATGGAATTCCAAGATCATGATATATGTTTGCATATGTTTATGGAGGTGGTGGAGCAAAAAATAGCTCAAATAGAGCTGAAATTTTTCACATAAAAAGGATTGTGGGCTTGACTAATGGTTCCATTTAAAAAATGATATCTAGACAGAGAATAAGTGTAGCATGCAAACATGCATTGAAAATCCATCTGAGTTTGCATTGTATTACTTATGATGGATTCAAATTTAGGTTTCAAAATGCCAGGTTATGGCATGATTTTGTCGAGAAACCCTTAGTTGGATTCTCATGTTGGTTTAATTTATATTTTAAGTTTGTTTTGCAGTCTTTGGATGATAGTAACTCATGAACTAGGTTACCAATGTGTAACAATCATATTTCAAGAATAAAGTTGTGATTTTTTATATTATTATTATTATCTATTAGCTACAAGTATTGACACCTAATGCCTGGAATTTTGACATCTTGATAGCATGGATAATTTCGAAAATGTTTCTAGTAATGTTAACATAATAACTATCGTTACGTGTCTTCACTTTTGTCACCATAATAGACCTGTGATATGGAATCATCACACAACTTCATATGCTATGTCCCAACAAGTTCAAATTGGTTGAACCTACCTCATAGTGTGGTTATTAAGGACAAGTTGCTTGGTATATAACTCGATAGCATAGACCGCGTTGCAGTTCTAAAAAGAATCCTCAAGTGTCAAAAAAACTATGTTCTACTATAAAGCCTTTTGGGATACCTGAAATAATATATGTATCATTGATGACTTTTAAAGTATGACAAGATCCAGAGGGAAAGGAAATCAATGGAAGAGTGATCCACCAATGAGAACCTAGAATTTAGCATCGGATGAGTTAGAGTCTAGGAAATTGAAACCCTATAATTTTAATTAGTGATGAAGGACATCACATAGGTAATTATATTTTCATGTAGAATAATTTGTTAATTCAAATTTAAACTACATAATATGAAAGGCATACCATAAATTTTTCCACGTAAGTCCAAACAACCTATAAAAAGGGAAAACCTTCTTTTTCCATGGAAAATAATTTACCTTTCCTTTTTCAAGATAATCTAAATCACAAAAAATATGAACTATACTGCACACATTCTTGGATAATGTGAAAGTGGAAAAGGAATACCCTACACAAGTGATGCACACATGTACATTTGAACACTAATAGATTTTTTTAGTTGAAATGCACTGCTTGTTTTCATTTAAATGTAGGGTTTTTAAAGCAGGGAGAAATAATGGCTGCCAAATTAATAAGCGTTTCTTTGGGAAAAATTTAAATCTTGTATTGGGTGATGAAGATAATAGAGGGTATTGAATCTTGATTCTTGACATCTAGAGAGAACCCTACAGCCTAACACAATCCAATGGAATTGACCAAGAAAACCCAAATAGAGTCAACCCTACTATAGGAGGAAGGGCCTCCAGTAAGAACTTACCATTTTGCAAGAGCTGAGGGCGAATGCTGTTCTGCAAGAGCTGAGGGTGAATGCAAGGTGAATGCTGTTCTGCAAGAGCTGATGGCAAATGCTATTCTGCAAGAGCTCAGGGTGAATGTTGAGGGCGAATGTTGTTCTGCAAGAGCTCAGGGTGAATGCTGAGGGCGAATGTTGTTCTGCAAGAGCTGAGGGCGAATGCTGAGGGTGAATGTTGTTCTGCAAGAGCGGAGGGTGAATGCGGGCGTGATATCAGACATTAATGTAGCACACATGTACATTTGAACAATAATATATTTTTGTAGTTGAAACGCAATGCTTGTTTTCATTTAAATGTAGGGTTTTTAAAGCAGGGAGAAATAATGGCTGCCAAATTAATAAGAGTTTCTTTGAGAAAAATTTAAATCTTGTATTGGGTGATGAAGATAATAGAGGGTATTGAATCTTAATTCTTGAAATCTAGAGAGAACCATACAGCCTAACACAATCCAATGGAATTGACCAAAAAAGCCCAAATAGAGTCAACCCTACTATAGGAGGAAGGGCCTACAGTAAGAACTTACCATTTTGCAAGATCTGAGGGCGAATGCTGTTCTGCAAGAGCTGAGGGCAAACGCTGAGGGTGAATGTTGTTCTGCAAGAGCTAAGGGTGAATGCTAAGGAAAAATGCTGAGGGAAAATGCTGTTCTGCAAGAGCTGAGGGCGAATGCTGAGGGCGAATGCTGTTCTGCAAGAGCGGAGGGCAAATGCGTGTGTGATATCAGACGTTAATGTAGCTATTATGACAGATACGAAACAATAAAATCACTTTTATGTAGCGCGCATATAAGTTTCGTATTTTTATGTAGCGTGCATATAAGTGTTGTTATACCGATGGCGGACAAAGCATCGCTACTACGACGGCTGCCTCCAAATGTCGCAATTGCGACACTTAGACGTTGTGTCATACTTGCGACGTTTGGAGGCAGTCGTCGCAATAGCAACGCTTTGGGCGATAGTGTCACAATTGCGACGTCTTCCTCCAAACATCGCAATTGTGATGCTTTGTATAAGTGTCGGTATTGCGACACTTTTCTATAAACGTCGGTATAGTGACGGTTTCGGCTGGGATGGAAAAAATTTGGGGAAATTTCTGACATTTGGTCAAAACCGTCAGAACCAAGTGTCGAAATTTCTGCCAAATGTAGTAGTGACTTTTGGCCGGAAATTTTCTCCTGTCAACAGGTCCCACAAGCTATAGTTACAGATCATGGGAAGCATTTTCACAACCATATGATGTCTGAATTGACTACCAAGTTAGGATTGTCACATGATAATTCTACTCCTTATTATCCATAATCATATGGACAAGTTGAGGCTATTAACAAAATTCTTAAATGAATGCTTCAATGAATGATTAGAGTTCGTAAAAGGAACTGCCATTTGATCTTGTACTCCGCTTTGTGGACATATAGAACCTAGGTGAGAAATGCAACCGGATTTACTCCTTTTCAATTGGTGTATGTTCTGGAATCTATCTTACCAATCCAATATGAAATATCATCATTAAAAATTGCGATAGACTTGTTACCTAACACCTTAGAAGAAGAAGCGTGTCTGCTTAACCTCATCCATCTTGATGAAACGCATCGTGAAGCCCAATTGGCCAACAAAGTGCATAAGAGATGTATAAAGGTGCAATATGACAAAAATTTCCAGCCTTGCATCTACTCAGAGGGCGACTTGGTCCTCCTTTATGATCAAGAAGCTAATGTAATAGGTACAGGGAAATTCAATCCATTATAGCATAGCCCCTATATTGTCAAAAGAGTTCTTGCTAAGGGTGCCTATGAGTTAGTTGATTACGATGGGATTCCATTGGCACAGCCTAGAAATGGGTTGTATCTTAAACATTACTATGCTTAATCATGAGCATAGTAATTTTTTGTATTATATTGTTTATATGTTGTTGATTTGCATTCACTATCTTAATTTTTTTTTAGAGTGCTTTACATTTTATCACAGATGTATGAATCTTCAAAACCATTTGTTGGATATGCTGATGGTGCTATTCGTAGTACGCAGAATCTATCCTTTGCAGTGTGAACCATTTTTGCTCTGAACGACGAGTTACTAAGTTTTCAAGGAATTTGTATTGGTAGATCGATGAACAATATCGCTGAGTATAGCATGTTGATCGAACTTGTCTCTGATGCCATTTCGACTATAATTCTAATTTTGAAAGCAGAAGTTCAGGCATTTTAAAATATTGTTAGAGACCGGAGATGGAGAAATGGACTTAATAAATTGGTATTTATAATACTATTATTTTAAATGCTAGTTTCATTTTATGATAACAAGAATATGTCAATTTACTTGCATACTTGTGCACTTCTGTCGGTATGAGTAATTTGCCTCAATTTATGTTATTATTTGTTTCTACTCTTATGGGTTGAATTCTGATTTTTGAGTAACTATTTACTCAGAAATTTGTCTTATAAAACTGATTTACTGAATAGTGATATGTTGTGAACTATTTCCGCATGTTATTGCTTAATTATTCAAGTTACTGATTAAATGATCAATATAATTTTGATAACTTCTTCCTGAGTGTTTTCGATTGATTATTTCAGTTAATAGGTCTCTAGATAGAATGTGTTTGGTATTCACAATATCAGTTAATTGAACTACTTTGTTAGCTTGATATTCATTTAAAACAAACATATTTAAATCTCAATTATTTTAAAACATCTTGCTCTTTGTTGGGATAGATCTATATCTGCCTAATTGAGATAGGATTAAAATAGTTTCTTTTGCTTTCATTGTAGAATAATATTGCATTTAGATTAAATTCTACATCCTTAAAAATTCTTCTTCCCAAAGAGGCAAAACTTTAGTTGTGGCTTGGCTAAGCCCAAATTAGCTTAAGGATCGCTTCTCTTGTTCAATCGGAAAGAGAAATGATCTAATGTCTCTTTCCCATTGATAGATAAAAGTCATATTTTAAGCCAATGGAGATTGAGAGAAGGTAACTGGACCTAGTTAAACCAGTCGGAGCCACAATTCCAAACTGAAAAGGAACTTCTTTAAGGTCCGAACCGGGTGGTCATCCCCTATGTTGTTGCAGCAAATTTCGAGGCCTCAACATTTTGGCACTAGAAGGAGGGCCTAAGAATTGTTTTCCTTTGGAGTCTTTGTATTCTAATATTTTATTTTTATTATAATGGCTCCTTTAAAAATTCCAATTTGGAGTTGTATTTTTGGACGAGTATCTTCCAATACTCCAGCAAAAATAGTAAGACACTTGTCTCAGGTAAATTTTAATGGTAAGATGAATAATTTTGCATTTAATAATACTTTATGATTCATTCAAAATTTTTCAAATTCTATTTTTCATGAAATCAATGAAGGTATTTTGTGCAGGATTTTTACTCTTACATTCTTAGAAAAAGACAAAAACTCATGTAAATCACTTCCAGTTGCTGCAATCCACACTTGGGAACAATTTATTACAATCTTCCTTTGTAAATTTGATGGATATATCTACAAACATGTATGTGACAATTTTGAAGATCTACGAAGGTATGAAGGTGAGTCATTAATTGATTTTACCATCAGGTTTCGTTTAAATTACTAGATTGGTTTGAACCTTCGAAAAAGCAATTACTAGATTGGTTTGAACATATTTGCAACCTTCCTTCCATTTATAATCCATGCGAAATTATTTCAAACTTTGATCAATCTCCGTCTAATTTCATTGACATAAGTAAGAATTCAAAAATGGAGGTACAAACAAATGATGATGAAATGGCCTCTATTTTTTATAATCAATTCCTTCAATTTCTGCACATTTCTTACAGTTTTGA
Source organism: Pinus albicaulis (assembly GCA_034641835.2). NCBI lineage: Eukaryota > Viridiplantae > Streptophyta > Pinopsida > Pinales > Pinaceae > Pinus > Pinus albicaulis. The sequence continues at coordinate 918,989,056 of CM076573.1, read as the reverse complement.
GAAAGATCAAGGTGCACCTTCACATGTACATGAAACTCAATCATGAAGCTTGGAAAATTTCACTGGTAAATTGCGAGAAAATATTAGTAGCAATATTGAAGAAGATACTACTTTGAAATCTGAAAATCAGTATGCATTAGAATCATAAATAAAATCATAATTTGTCAAATACCAATAGCAATCAAAGTTTCCTATAAAACGCAATCTGTTGTACAAATTTCTGAATTCTTTCATGATGAGAAAATTCCAAATTCATATCAGCAAAGCAACATTCTTCAAGAAAGCATAAGTAGCCGAGAAAATGATCTTAAATCTGAAATTTGCAATGAAGAAAATGCACAAAAGTTTTCAAATAGAGATATTTTGAAACACATTGTTTCGGATTCATATTTTTCTCTTTATCTTGATAATTTTTCTAATAGCAATTTTTCCTCTCTTCCAGTTAAAGATGTTTCAGAAAACAGAGAGGTTGATCTAAATAAATTTCTGATTAATATTTATCATGATAGAGAATTAATTAATGATCTTTCTTCTGGCATTAATGAACATGAGCTTAATATTCCTTCTTGTTTCGATACATTGAATAAGATTGAAGGGAATTCTAATGAATGTCTTGAGGTCATTTATGATAGCTACTTTGACATTAAGGATATTGAGCTGTCTTTTTTACAATTGAATCCTCATGATCTAAGTCTAATCACATGTGAAAATGAAGAACAATCTAATTTAGAAATTGTTCCAAATAGTTCTCATTTTCAAGCAAATAATCATACTTATAATTTCAGCATTCGAGAAACCATTCCAATCTATGATTTATATGATGATCAAGCTCGCATTCCTATTCAAAGTCATATCCTTCTCTCTAATTCACAAGTGGGTATAAAAAATCATTCTAATTACATTATTTTTCCCAATTCTTGTGAAGAGGAAATTGATTTAAGTCACTCCCAATTGAGTTGTAACAAAAATTGTAACATTAGTGTAAACTATGATTCAATTTTGTTATTTTTTCAACATTTAATTTTAACTTTAGATTTATTTTCTATTTTTAGTCTTAGGATTTTAGATATTTTGTGCTGGCATATTGAGCAGCTCAATATTGAACACTCAATTGATGCACCACCTCAAGGGAAAAATGAAGATTCAAATTATAATTGTGAACATCAAAATTTATAAAACTTCCAATTTCAATTGATGTTCATTCCTTCTCAATTACATCTTACTTCTCAAGAGTAGTGCCAAAAGGAGAGTTTATTTTCACTTTATGACCAAAAATCTAATTCAATTAATAGTCTTCTGTTGGATTTATCGGACTTCCATCCATTTTTCATTGATCAATTTGAAAGACATTTGGAAAATTCTCCTTCACAGAAGATTGTTAATAATTTAGCACTTAGACATAACACTGACAAAATCACACATGCCATTGTTTCTGAAAGATCATTTTTACAACCTGATCTGTCATCTTCTCTTTTAAACCTCTCCTACTCAATAATGGAAATCCATCCAGATTTCTATGACCCAATTGAAATTCAATTGGAAAGGACATTTCAAGAGAAAGTAATGGTGAATAAGATACTAACAATAAAGATACATTCTGCTTTCAGATTTAGTTTTTGTAGTTTAATTATATTTTCATTTTTACTAATTTTGATATGGACATACATGCAAGAATTAAAATGCTTACATGGTTACATTGGAAGTATGACTATACCTAGTCATGTTTCCTTCATTAAGTTAGAAATAGGAATAGATTAATTTTCTTTTCTTTTTGCATTTATTTCATTATTTCAGACTTTAAATAAAACAAGTAATGAATCCAACTTCTTGTGAGCATCCCATTTCAATAGTAGAAAAACATCCTGGAGTATTTTAGAAGTTCTTGAATTATTATATCATACTTATTTGTCAAGCCTCCAATTTTCTCGGTTTTCAAAATTAATAACATTGATCATACATGAAGAAATTTCAAGAAATTTCTACTACTTTACAAATTTTTGATTCACAAGTAGTTCTAAGAAGTCATTTTTACCACTATTGTCTTCTGATTTAATTTTATAAAGGATGTAATTTGAAAAAATTCATTAGTTAACATTTTATATTAAAATAAAAAGGTGGTATTGCACTTATGCAAATTTTGAGAAAATTTGGGAGAATTTCAAGATTCATGAGGTAAACTTACAATCAAAATTCTTTCAAGTATGTGTTTACAAGTTCATCATCATTTATTATTTATTTTTCTTTCAAAGGTTGTTTCTTATTTATATTTTTTTTTGTGTGTAGCTCTTCATTAACTTGATTATGTAGATCTGAGATAAGAAAGCAGCCAACCCTTGTTTCCAAAATCTGCAACATGTTCAAGGAAGTATTTATGATTTTTTCTGAAATTTAAAGGGTATCTAAATTTTTCTTATATTTAAATCCTAATAATTCTTAAAAAATTGTCTGAATAATCATATCAGATCATTTTCTTTCACAATTCTCTTTATAAGAAAGTTCTGATAAAATTAATTTCCAATAAAAAAATTTTGACATTTAATTAAATTATTAAAGGGCTATTTATTATAAAGCAAAGTTAAAACACTCACTTTCTTTTTGAATTGAATACTTCAAAGAAATCATCGACCCCACATATGGCTCATTATACATCGTAAATTGCATATCGGAGACTCTGAAATGAACATACACTAAATATATCCGATTTCCAAATATTCTCATTCCCTCCAATCTCTGATGATCTCTCCATCTGATATCACATTATCTGTATCAAAACATTTGATCAGAGGCAGCTCTTAACAATTCCCGATAGGAAACCTTTGATGCATATCTTCTGATATTCATTCTTGCTCATTTTCCGTTAAAATTACTTTGCCAAAATTGTGATTTTCATATAACTCGGACCCGATATGACATTTAAATCATCTTTATATACAGATATCGCGTCTGTTTATAAATCACAAATTTGATAAGAGCATATATTTAAAAGTTCCGATGTCTGAGATCCGATATGAAATTAAAATTAATATAATAAAAATATCAGGTCCGTTCTTCATCGCACATTGGCACATTAACGAAATTACATTTTGCATATCAAAAATTTTAGTGGTTATTGTTAAGACCTCCCCCGGTAAATTATATTAGTTACAATGTGACAAATGACAAGGTAAAGAGATTGCAATGCAATGATACACATATCGCATATCGCATGAGATAAGTAATATGATTAAACGATAAAAGTTGCAACGAGTGATGTGGAATTCACTGTGAATTGCGAAATCGCAAAATTGCAAAATTGAAAAAGAGTTAAGTTTTGAAATCTGCTGGAAGGTAAATTATGAAAGATGCAAAGTGCAACCATGCATGATTGGTCACCGTTTGTGTGGGCTGCAAAACCAAAGTTCCATGCATATATTTTGATATTTGCAGTGATGTTGCATCAGTAATTTATCGCATTTTCATTATCGCAAGAATTATATCGGTGTTTCATTTCATTCACAAGCTTTAATCTTCCGATATGACTATTCTCTAATATCGCATTCATCCCTTCACAGTTTCTCATCGCACATACTCATCAAGCGACATTTCCATCATAATGATTATATCACATTACTAAACACAAATAAAGCTTTGTCTTCAAGATATTTTGATGCAATAAACATTGATATTTGACTTTCCACCATTTTATTTTAAATTATTATGGAAATAGCTCAATTTCGTATCGGCAAAAGTGGAAATCACAGATTTTAACTTATGCACGAAAAATAATCTCGCGATGCGAAAAATTTAGCAAGGTAATGTGCTGATGATTAATTCATATTTTTAATTTTTTTTTATTTTGAATTTATCTCCATAATCATCATATAAAGATTCAAAATCCTCTTTATATACTGTTATATTATTCGGGATTTTGAATCAATTTCAATACTTTGGGGCTTATATAAATTCAGAATGGAAGAAGAAAAAGAACATTCATCGTTTCAATTCATAACGAAGCATATCTTCACCCTCATTTCTGATGGATTCAATTTATTTCTGATTCCTTGAACATGAAACATTACTTTCTTTTACTTTACTTCTTGTTTTACTTTAGATTTAATAAATAATGATTTTGGGTCAATAAAACCTCTTCATGATTTTAATTCTAATTCAAGAAAGAAGTTAACTTGCATTGGAGAAAATCACATTTCTCAGGTAATATTAAATGTAGTTCTCCAATGGTAAGTTTCATTTACCCACTTTCATTTATTTTCATTTCTTCATTTTATTTTATTTTATGATCTCAAACTCCGTTTTTCAGGTCTTCATGAACCATTCGCACCTCTACCAAATCAGTTTTCAAAATTTCTTTCTACTCTTTGAGATTCTTGAGAGAAGAAATAATGATCCTCATTGAATCAAATAAACAGGGGAGTTTTTAAACCTTTAGTCTGTTTCTTTAAGCATTGTTTTTATTAGAAAATAGTTAAGATGATTTTATGTAGGTTTTTCCTTCAAAAAGAAAATTTGCAATAGACAGAAACTTTTCATTCAGCATAACTTCTATTCACCTTCTACATTTTGAGAGCCTTATTTTTATAAAATTCTGCAAGATAAAAAATTTAAAATCTCAACATAGGAATGAACACACCTAAGCTTATTTTCTTTTATAATCCTTTGTTGAGAAATTCATATAAGGTTTATTAGAGTTTAGCTTTTAAATTTTCTTTCTCTTTTATTTTTTCTTTCTTCATTTTTATTCACTAATTTCTTTTCTTACTTTAGTTTAGGAATTATTTTCCTTTTACTTTTAGTTTGGATTTGATTTTCGTGACTTTGCCACGACTTATGTAAAATACATTTTTATTAGCTTACAGTTGTTGACATACATGGGAAATCTTTTACTTTATCTATTTAAGTGAATTTCATTTATCATTAAAGGCATATTTTTATGGAACCATAAAGCCATCTTGCTTTAAATATTTTTCATGGAGGAACACACATCCTTTCTAAGCAATTGAGTTTACTTTTTCAAGGAAAGAACTGATTTGAGTTTAATTCAATGAATTCCTACCACCCCTCCACATAAAAATCATTTGGTTGATAGTTGCAGGGAAATAATTTGGAACAAACATTATGAAAGTACTATGTCCATTAAACATAAAAACTCTATTATCATCCCACTTCTTTCACTCAAATATATCATAAATAAAAACCTTGAAAATGCGCTTATCAAAAGAGTGATAAAAAGAGGAAGCATGGGAAATACAAGTAAACTCGTTGGGGCTATGACGCTCGCTGGCAGCGGGACTAGGCTTGTATGGCATAAAAGACAACTTTGCCAGGGTACTGTTTAGGCTCGTTGGCAGCGAAGCAATGTCAGAGACAATCACAAAATTGATATATGCTTTATCAAAAAACTCCTATCTCTACCTTCTTCTATTTTTCACATGAGGAAAATTAAAAAAAAAACAAATTTCCCCTAATTTGGATTCATCACTTTTACTCGAATTTGTTTTAAGTACTTATCTTTACAAACTCATATTGCTTAATCTATTTATGTGGGACCTATGGAAATGTTTTACTATTAGACGATTTCGTGATTTCCATTATTTTTAACCTTTGGGTAAATTTAAATTCAATTCCTTTAATCAGAGATAACTGGTTCTTCTCCCGCATGTCGCCATTGTTGTGGTAAAACACAACCCCAATTTTTGACTTATGCACTTCAATAATGGGGACCCTTTCTACAAAATTTTGGCTAAACACCTTTTAGGATTTTGATTAAGTTAATTATTTTTTTTTTATTTTGTTATTTTTCATTTTTATCGGATTTCTATTTTTATTGTTTTATTGAATCTAATTTTTCATAATCTTTCCAACGATAATTGTTTCACTTCATTTGGTCAACTAGTTTGTAAATGACACTCTTTTGAATTTTTGAATGACCAACTGTGGAAGCTCATAAATGGATTTTTACTTGGCCAAATGAAGCCCAGGACGGCTTATTAGATAGATAAAATGATGGAGAACATTTCTAAAGCTGTTTCATTTCTAGATTTGATCATTTATTGGGTCTTAAAATCAGAAAAAGATCATGCTCCGAAGTTTTAACAAAATAATTTTTCTGAGTTTTATTTTCTGCATTTTAATTTTCCCACAACTTCTTCTAAATAGATATCCATTCATCAATGATATCTTTGGCCAATTATATCAGCACAAAATGAAATTAAAGCTTATATTTCATTTTTCAATTATTTATTTAATTAAGTTTTGATTGGATTTATTTTAATTTCTTTTTGCATTTTGATTTTGCTTTTACATTTTAATTTTGTTTTGATTTTTTTTGCAGGAAAACAGTTGAAGAGATGAGAAGAAGAAGCTCTCAATCAATAAGAAGTCTCTAATAATTGAAGAATGTGATTTTGAACCAATGAAAATTGATAGAGAAAAACCACCCTTCAAACAAACTTTCCTATGAAGAAATCCTTTTGTAAATTTTATAAATAGCAGATATAAAAATGTAAGAAGGGCTTCTCTCCTCTGCAATTCTGGAATTCCAAAAGAACTTCTGTAATAGGAATTTAGAGTTGTAGGGTGAGAGGAGAGGAATCTCAGATCTGGAGATTTTTGAGGTTTTTTTTTTACATTTTGAGTTATGTATAATGAACAGAGTCTTGCACTACTGTAGCTCTGATTTTGAAAGTAGAAGTTCAGGCATTGTAAAAGACTGTTAGAAACTGGAGCTGGAGAAATGGACTTAATAAATTGGTATTTATAATAATATTATTTTAAATGCTGGTTTGATTTTATGATAACCGTAATATGTCAATTTACTCGCATACTTGTGCACCTCTGTCGGTATGAATAATTTGCCTCAATTTATGTTATTATTTGTCTCTACCCTTATGTGTTGAATTTTGATTTCTGAGTAACTATTTACTCAAAAATCTGTCTTATAAAACTGATTTATTGAATAGTGATATGTTGTGAACTATTTCTGCATGTTATTGATTAATTATTCAAGTTATTGATTAAATGATCAATATCATTTTGAGAACTTCTTCCTGAGTGTTGTTGATTGATTATTTCAGTTAAGAGGTCTCTATATAGAACGTGTTTGGTATTCACAATATCAGTTAATTGAACTACTTCGTTAGCTTGATATTCATTTAAAATAAACATATTTAAATCTCAATTATTTTAAAACATCTTTCTCTCTGTTGGGATAGATCTATATCTGCCTAATTGAGATAGGATTAAAATAGTTTCTTCTGTTTGCATCGTAGAATAATATTGCATTTAGATTAAATTCTACATCCTTAAAAAGTCCTCTTCCAAAAGAGGAAAAACTTTAGTTGTGGCTTGGCTAAGCCCAAATTAGCGTAAGGATCGCTTCTCTTATCCGATCGGCAAGAGAAATGATTTGATGTCTCTTTCCCATTGATAGATAAAAGTCATATTTTAAGCCAATGGAGATTGAGAGAAGGTAACTGGACCTAGTTAAACCAGTCAGAGCCACCATTCCAAATGGAAAAGGAACTGCTTTAAGGTCAAGACCGAGTGGTCATCCACCATGTTGTTGCAGCGAATTTTGAGGCCTCAACGGGATATTACAGGCATCCTAGCATACATGAATGTTCCCCAAGGTGTGGTAAAAGTTGTTTTCTTCTGATCTTCCTTTTCAACAGCTACTTGGTTATATCCAGAGAAACCATATTCAACCATATACAATCTATATGCTCCTATCACTTTCTATAAAACGTATTCCATATTAGGCGAACGATAATTATCTTTAAGAGATGCTTTGTTTAAATTCCTGAAGTCAACACATATCCTTATCTCTCCATTTTTTTTCCTCATAGGAACTAGGTTAGAAGCCTAGTCTAAATATCTAAGTGGGACTATGATTTTTTCCTGCAACAATTTCTTCACTTCCTTTTCAATTGGAGCAAGGAGAAATGGATTAATCTGCCTAAGTTTTTTGCTTATGAGGCTTGACCCCATATTTCAATGGTAATTTTTGTTGAGTAATATCAAGATTATATGTCTTCAAATACTCATAGGACCATGAAAATACATCCATATATTTCTTGAAAAGATCAATGTACCTTTATTTATAATTCTTAGGAACTCCTTTGAATAAATTGACAACCTTAGGCTCTTACTGAGTTCCCAGACTACGATATTTCATCTCACCCTCTTGAGATACCTTTTTTTGATCCAGCGCTACATCATTTGAATCAAGTAGTCTTTCAAGAGGAACTAATCCTCTGGGAAATATATTGTCTTTCAACTGAATTATCTTTTGATCACCTATAGATTTCTTAATATTTTTGAAGTCTTCATTATAATTAGTCTGTTCACTTTGTTGATCTATTTCACTATCTTCAAAGTTTTCAATCATTGTCAGGAAAAAAATTATCTGCTCAACATCTTCAAAGACCTGCTAGTGTTTAACATGGTCAGGGATTGAGGGTCTATGCCTCAACTCAATCTCATACCTCAGTTTAGGATTAATAGGTGGCTTGAAAATAATGGCTGAAACTACCAATGAATCTGCCATTCTGTTTTCTTCTCTTGGAATGAATTGAAGATTCAAAGCTTAAAAATAATTCTCAATCAGGTCTCATACTTCATTTCTATATGATCTCAACCTTGGATGTTTGGTTTGACAAATATTTTTAATCTGTCTTATAATCAACTTAGAATCACCAAAAATTGAAATACAATGGATTCCCATTTGTTTAGCAGTTTCAAGACTCAAAATTAATGCTTCATACTAAGCTACATTATTTGTTGATTCAAATTCTAGTATAAAAGAAAAAGGCAAAAGATTACCTTATGGAGATATCAGTAAAAATCCAGCTCTTGTGCCATCTTTTGAATAGGCACCATCAAAATAACGCTTCCAAATTTTGTTTGAACCCAGATCATTACGTACAATTGCTGAAGAGAGCTTCTTCTCTGAGTCTTCAACAAACTCTGCATCTTCATGCAACATAAAATAAGAAATATATTCCTTCTATTAACCATAGATAGGGGAATTTCCTGCATATTTCTTTGTGGTAGGTTTAACAAATCTTGTTTCTCTATATAACCTCCTTTCTTCCTCATTTAATACAGGAATAATAGAATATGTGAAGTCCAATTTTAAAACATCTCCAAGCTTCGCTCCAAAATATCTGGACAAAAGCATACCAAATCTAGCTGGAATATCTACAACCACTACATCCATCATGATACATTTGGCAGGAATTTGGGCCATGGATACCACCATGTCTTTGATTAGCCCAACACACTTCACCCTTTTTGAATCAAATGAATATAGGTCTCTATAGGGCTTAGTAATTTGTAAATTCAATTATTTCATTACAGACAATGGCATGAGATTATGTGATGCACCAGAATCCAACATACAATTATGAAGAATAAAATCATGAAAAATCAGTGATATATAAAATGGTGGAACAGAAGAATCTACCTTCTCCAAATTTGGACCAAAAGTGACCATAGGTTTTTCCTCTTGAAAATTCATAGTATCACCAATATCATCAGACTAAGAAAGATTAATGAATTCAACAATTTCCTTCTGGTAACCTGGGGTCTTAGCTAGCTCAAGTAGGGGTACTTGAATTTTGATTTTTTCTAGCTCTTTAGATAGACTGAAGGCTTGATTTTGTTTAACAATCTTCTCAAGTTCTTCTTGATTTTTGTTAGGATTAGCAATCTTTTCAGGCACGGTAACAACCTTCTCCAAATTATTAGTATCAATAGACTTATTTTGGGAAGTTTCAGCCTATTGTTTTTCATTTCCACTCACTGGATTCATAGGTTGTTTTCCCTTATATGATTGTTTTATTGAGTTCTTTGGTTGTGGAGTCGCCACTGGAGAAGGGACTGACTCTGGCTCTTTCTCCTCATCATCCTAAGTCCTTGATATATTCCTTGATCTTAAATCATACTTCTTATGCAGCTTTTCTTACATAAAATCTGTGAATTTCTTACAATACTCATCCATCTCTTCTTGGTCAAATGACACCTCAACTTTGGTGCATTCTTCTTCACATTCTTCTTCTTCCTCATCATATTCCATTTAAATAGCAGGTATTTGATTTTCAACTTATTTTTTATCATCCTTAGTAGACTTTGAAGGTGCTACTTATATATACAATGGTGCCTGAACTTGATCCCGATCTCTCCTTTCCCTCTGCAAAATTTGCAAGGGTTGTTTTCTAAATTGAGGATTGAAAACTCCTTTGTTTTGTTATGCAGGATTTTTACTGTCTAGCTCCATCTTCACTAATTTGGTTGACAAATTCTCGATAACCTTTGTCATGTCATCAATCTTCTAATCTTGTGATGATTCCTCTTTGGCCTTACCTTTCTCCTGAATTGACTGCTTTTCTTGTGTCTTCCTAGCATCAATCATATTTGCTTCAATCTCCAAAGCATCAATTTGGATTTGTTCAAGATTAGGATATCTCCTCTCTCGCAAAGTGAAAGTAAAATCTGACTCGAAAGCTCCAGAAAAAACTACCCTTGCTCCAACAGGAGGAGGTTTCATTTCTGAGGGTAGACTATTATACCATTTCTTGAATCTTTTAATAAAATCAGTCATGTTATCGTCTGATTTTTTCTTGATTGCATTAAACTCCATCAACGAGTAGCCATGATCTCTTTTTTCACCCCATCTTCGAATGAAATATGTTTCTAATTCATCCCAATTATTAATTGAGACATTAGGAAAACCTTTGAACCATTTTCTTTCCTCTCCATTCAGAGACTAAACAAAAAGTCTCATCACTACATCAAGATGTTCAACATTTAGATTCTCATCAAAAGTGAAAAACAATGGCAAGTGTTGTTCTGCAGTTACTTCATCCTCACCAGTAAAATGAGGAAGTAACTTGAGGTATTCTTGGGGCATGGCATTCATAGGTTGTGGAAGATTTAATGGTGCATACATGTTCATCAAGGAAGCAGGGGCTGCCATGTTTATGCCTTGATTAACTGCTCCTGGAGTACGTGGGGATTGTGAACCAATTGACGATGTGGATGAATGAGGTGAAACAACTGATATAGGAAGGGGTTGATGAAAAATAGCAGAAGAACTAGCAACTTTATTCGGTTAATCTTCTATAAATGTGAATGAAACAGACTCAAAATATTGTTCTTCTAACTTTGGTTCTTGAAAATGAACTGGTGGAGAAAAGGATTCTTGTTTCGAGAAAATGATTTTCTGGGAAATATCCTTGGATGAGGGGTTATGTGAACTGTTTCCAGGTGCAGGAAGTGTAGCGTCAGGTGTAGAAAACTTCTTTGGCTTCTGAGCTTTTCTAGAAACCAATTTCTTAGGATTTGACAAAATTGGTGCTTTCTGTTGCGAGGTGTCTGACTTCGTATGTGGCCTTTTATACGCCAAAATTATGGAATAAAAACACAACCTGATATTTCTTCCTCTCTGAACAACCAGAAGAAATATGATAAAAACCTGGGGAATGAACTTCGCTTCTTCGTACCCGGCAACGACACCAAAAAATGTTGTATCTTAAGAAACAATCCCTTGGTTGTGGTAAGAAATAAGTGCTCAAGACATATATATATATGTGTGTGTGTGTGTGTGTGTGTGTGTGTGTGTGTGTGTGTGTGTTTCATAGAAATATTGTGTCAAATGGTCTTTGCTTAATCACCTTAAGAGATTTTTATTAAACCATCAAGAATCAAATGTAATGAATGTCTCACAATGCCATTATCTGTTGATATAAAATGGAATGATAAGAAGAACATGTAGGAAGGAATCCCAAACTGATATGCTGATAAAAAAAATCTATCACTTCAAACTTCAGAAGAAATTTAAGACAAGGAAACGTTAAAATGGAGTGCCTATTAAGGATTTTTAACTCTTATTCTCATATGTAAAAAGAGACTTGCAGCTTCATTACTTCATTTTATTCATAGAAAGAAAGTACATAATCTAAAATGGAAAACATATCAATATAAACATATGCTAGAATATTGATCTTCATTCATTAATCATTTGAAAATTATGTACAAAATTTGCAGTAGTCTGAAGGTCCAAAACTCAGAACCATTTTCTTTCAAGTCTTTTTCTTTAAATACAATGCAAAGCAGTTTGTAACTACTGAAAATACTCCTAAGTGTTCAAACTACTTGATACTTTGTAAACTACCTATTACATGTCATCGAAATGTTTTATTACAATTGCATTCTCTTAAAGAGATAAAATAAAATTTAAATCCTAATCTATTTGTTGAATATGGACTCGTCCCGCTGCAGATGTATTCTCTTGATTAATTGATTTATCTTTCTTTGTAGTTGAAGGATCCTTTGGTAGATCTATCATCCAAGATCTGCATTTCTTCCAAACCTCAATGTTTGTTTTAGGTGAATTAATCAGCCTATGATATTCCAATCTAAAGGCAGTAATTCTATTGAATGATGGTCTCTTTGTAAACAGGGTATTCACCAACCATAAAAGCTGAAAGTGCCTCTGAAGAAAATTAATCACTGTTGCTCCTTTTAGAATCTGAGTCTTTTCATGAGTGTTGTCCACCTTGATTTTTTCCAACACCAATATTGGTTCATAGGAATCCCATGATAAAACACCGCCGCCAAGGCCCCAGAATGATGACAAACCAACCCTAGCTCTTTTGTCAAATAAATTGTCGAACTTGTTGACTGCTTCCTTAATCTCTGTCAACTTTTTCTATGTAGTCTTCCTGCAAACATTTTTAACAATTAATTTTTTAATCTCCATAGCATATGAAATCCTATCTTTAATCTCATTCTCCTCCAACTCTTGGTAGTTTTGGAATCAATGAAATCGATAAATTTCTTTGCCCAGACGGCCCTGTTAATTGTCTTTTGCTTGTCTACCATAACCTGGTCCTCGAAATCTCTGATAATGCTTCTTTATTCTGATACAATAGTTAAAAAACCCAAAATTTATTTCATCTCTTCAATAATATCATTCTAGATAATATCCTTAGCCTGTATCAGAGATATGTTTCCCTTCAAATTTTCCTTTAAAATTTTAATCTCAGCATCAACTGTTTGGAAATATGTCCTGTACTTATTGATTTCCCCATATTTGGCTTGCATTGTCTTTGCTACTTTCTCCAGATCATTTTGTGCCCTTTTGAGATCTCTCTCTGCCATCTTTAGTTCAGTATTCAATTGAGATATTTGTGCTGTTGGATCTTCATTTCCATATGGTAAAATGAAAGTACAGGAATGAGAATCAATGTGATTCTGTAATCACAATGCAGTTTGTTTCAACTTAGTAATTTCTTCTTCTTTCTATAGGAGCTGCTGAAGAAGGTTCTCTTTCTCGTTTTCCACTTCTGCCACCTCTGCTACCATAGAATTCTCTCCTGTAGGCAACTTCAACTTTTTCTTCAACACAAAAATCTTTGATTCTGCGCTTTGTAGCAACTTCTACACAACAGACTTGTCATTTGGATCTAATCCAATCTTCACAATAATATTCTTGAGTTCTTCATTATGTGTTGTTAATGCCTTATAATTGGCTTTCTCTAACTTCAGTTGCTTGATCACCTTTCCTAGCATGTTCTCATCTTTAAGAGCCATTGCATTGGTTTTGGTCAAATCATTCACTATCAGTTGACGAGTTTGCATATGTAAATTTACTTTATCAAGCAGAGGAATCTTTCTTACATCAACAGTCAGATTTACAGTATTGAAATTATTAGATGACCCTACACTCATATCAGAAGGATGAGAAAGAGCAATCTTAAATTGATCTTTTTCAAGATCCATGGTAGTCAGCAATCTTGTTTGATCTGGAGTTGTTTGATATTCAACATGCACTTCCATGATAGCCTTCATCTTTTGATTTCTTTCAACAATCTTAGAAAATACTTGTTTAATCAAGGGTACTTTCTCCTGAGTATCCTCATGTCTTCGTGGCGAGGCAGGGACATTTTTCTCATCTCCTAATTGTAGTGAGAAACCAGGTTGACCACCTGCTAAGTCTTCATTGAGCTTTGTTCTCTTTTCAGTTCTCTGCTCTTCATCTTCTAAATCAATCACTACTTCTTTACCCCTCTTGTTAGATTTCTCAAACATGACAGAAGTTTTTATATTTGAGCCAACAGAACCTGCAAAACCCTTATTTGCTAGCTTCTCTATATAAGGTATGCTTTCATGAATAAATGCTGAATAGCCATTTTCAATTCTCCTATTTGAAATCACTTTATGGGGGTCATAAGCCCACTTATATCCTAATAGCAAATGCATTCCATCTAACATCACAGTGACTTCATCAGCTTCCTGTCTCATATTGACTATAAACGAACCCACAAACATAGGTAGCTTAAACATATGACCCTTTTTCATAGGCACAAAATGTATTTGGTCAACATTTAAACTCTGCCTAATGAACTCCAAAGAAAATAATCTCATAGGCACAAATACAAGAAGTCTATATGGTTCTACCCTAGCCCTATAAAGTCTAATTTCTAAATAGTCTTCAAAAACATACCAATCACCAAACTTACAATTAGTTCCCAGTTGCAAGAACTCTTGAGCCTTTGGCAGGAAGCATGGGGGAGAAACCCCATTTAGAATTTTATATGCAGTAGACATAAAATGATTTGAAAAATCAAACGGACCCTCCTCATTCTGTTATTTTCTTACTATGTCAGATCAAAACACTACTGACTGCCTCTTTTTATTTATATCAATGATATTTAAGCCCAGATGCAAGAATTATTCTATATTTTGCTATAAAATAGATAAATAATAAGAGAGGGGAACTTGAATGACCCAGTCAGTGATAAGCTCATGAGCTAAGTATTGACAAATTCTTGCCAATATGAGGGAATATCCAGCACTACCCCTGGCTTCATCATCAAAGAAAACATTCCCAGAACTTATTTGTCAATTGAGATGTCATATTATTTTACCAATATCTTTGAAATGCACTTCATCACCAGTTGGAATTCTGTGTTGAAAACTTCCATGGATAATTCCTTGCTATCAGGTACAAATTGCTTCGTATCTGGCTTTAGAAAAAATAAAAATCGATTGAATTCTTGACCTGCAAGACTATAATAATGTGCTATCAATGAATCATCAGTGAATTGGACATAGGATTCTGACTCAGGGTAACACAGAGCCTGACAAATTAATAGAGCAGAGACTTTCAAGACATTTTCTCCTTGAAAACTTATTACAAAAAAATTTCTAGGGTACATGACAAACACTAACCAGTACACAAACTCACGAAAAATGTGTGTTCTTGGAATGCATGCAGACAGTACCCCTGTTTTGGCCATGGTGGAAAATATTGGGCACACTTTGTCATTTAGACAAGCCTGCTGATAGAATGGTAGGTGTTCTAAAGAATAAATAGTGTCTTTGATATCCCTCTCAGTGTGCATGAGAGGAATATGGTTGGATGAGCCAGATAGAGACGAGTGCTTAGCCATTTTTCAGCATAGGGTGGTGAACAACAATGAAGTGGCAGACAACAATGGAAGACAAAAGTGTAATATAATTGATCAGAATAGAAAAAAAATAATAGCCTTGTGACAAGAAGAAAAAATTTAAATAGGTGGCGCGGGGCCTATAAATTTAATGCTGAGTTGACATGCCAAAAGACTGCTAAACAGTACCATGATGTGGCTACTAGCTATCGCCAACTAGTTTCTTATGTCATTGCAAGAGCCTAAAAGGTACGGAGAACTTATCAGGGTCATGCCCCCATATTTAATCGTGGTTATAGATCTTGATCGGCCCCGTAGTCAACTGGGTCAAATGCAGAGGCACCCTCCTTGTTAACTAGTGTGCTAAATGTGCCCGTGGGTTGCCACTTTTATTGCCTGCGAGACGAATCATTGGATCCCACTCATCAACTTGCTTGTTAATTAACTGAGCACCGGGACCTGCTTTCATGAAAATTTTAAAGTATTAAACTTTAAACTTATACAAAAATATTACATCTTTTATGCTAAAGTATGAGAAACTTTGTACTTTAACATACATTTTCATAGTTTTCTAATTTTTGTATTTTTGAAAAATTTTAAATAAAGGATATTGCAAATGAGCCACAATAGGTCTGAATGGAATATTCCAAGGAATATCCTAGGAATATTCCTTGGAATAGTCTCTTTTTGAATTTCCAAAAACCCAGTCAAACTTGTTCAAAAGCCAGAAATTGCAGTTTACTGGAATTTTCAAATCATGATAACTTCTTCATACGGTGTTGGTTCTTCGAATCATTCATGGCGGCAGAATCAAGAAGATGAGATCTATCCAATCACTCAGGGTTGGTACACTTCCGAAAAATTTAAAATTTGAGCTATCACTTAGGTCCATGATCCAAATCTTATCACTTAGAAAATAAATCCATGAACTGGTGGAGGAATCCCACAATATGTGCTCTTTAATTATAGCCTTGAATGTCATGCTAATAACACTAGAACCCAAGTATGATAAGGTCTAGGATCCTCCCTGGATGCAGGTGTTCTCTAGAGATTCAGCTAGCATCCACCTGGCAGAGCCGTCGCCTAGCAACCGTCCTCGTCACTGTTACAAGGAAAATGACCTCCTCATCAGCTCATAGGAGAAGGTAACATGGAAGGAAGAAAATGACCTAGACAAGACCCATTTTTACCAAGGTAACGCACCCCAGAAACAGCTAGATATTGTTATAATGCACCTAACCCATGCAAAGGAAGCGTTAATGCCTAGGGTAACGCTCTGTCTTGCCCAAGGGGTAGCGTTAACCATGTTTAAGTGTGAAAAGGGAAATATCTTGCGGAAAACTGACTGGAATTTCCAGCTATCTCTCAGAAGGGAATAAGTTCAAAATATAAAATAAATGGCACAAGCCTTTTATTAGGCATTGTCAAACATAACTGAACTCCTATGGAAGGAAAAAGAAAGGAAAGGCAAGGACACATCTAGATCTTTCTCGATTTGAATAGGTTGAAAGAGTTGGCAAGGTTTGTCCTCTCCATCTCCTATAAATTGGAGCTGTGGGCTCTTGGTCTAAGGTCGAAGGTTTGATTATATGTGGAGCAGAATTTCATTGTTGTAGTGTGAGGCTTAATGATCGGCGAGGTTCATTGAGAGATTTTTGCCTTAAGCATCATCACACTCTGAGATAGATAAAGAGAGGAAGGAATTGGAATATTGAGGAGGGCTTCGTGAAACTCACGGTTGTAATCCTCCTTTTTATAAATAAATAGAACTATATCTGTTTTGTTCATTCGATGCATCAGTGTCACAAATTTTTTTCAATCGTCTATGTAGCATGATATGAATGGCTTAGATATGTATTGTTTCATGTTTCTTATATGCTAGTTTAATCAATAAGAAGCTATACTGTTGTAGAAATTATGCGAGTGCTTTGATTGATTGTAGGATCTGGATTTGGAGCCAGTGAAGAAGGATCTCTACTTCGTTGCTTGGCGTTCTCCATAGGTTCTGATGTCCATAAAGAGGTAATCTCTCCATCTTACTTTTTTGATTCTATATATTAGCATGAACATGTATGCAGTATCTTTGTGAACTTTACAGCTAATCTGACTATCTGCCTTGGGCACTGAAAAGCCCTGAGAGGGATATTTAATAACCACCACCCGAGAAGATTACCCTATAGTAGAATTGGTGACTCCACTAGGGATCAAACCCTAAGTTTCTGGGTTGTTCCTATAACTTTAAATTTTTCCCTCCATTCACATATCCTTCCGACCAGTTTATATGCTCAGTGAACATCTCAAAATCTCACAGAGTCTAGATTAGACCCTGCTTAGCCATCTATGCAACTTTACCCTGACTAACGCTTCCCCTGTAAGTGTTTCAAAGCATTATAACATGGTCTATTCTCAAATACAGTGCATAAGTATCAATATCAATGTTGTGTAGCCTCTGCTTTCCAGTGTTACCCAGCCAAAATCTACTTTTTACACCTCTGTTGTGTTTCCATTTGGCTATGGAGTTATTTCCCATCAGAATAGCTTCTCTTTTTCGATCCCTGTGCTTGTTTACCAACTAGAATTTATGTCTTTTGTTCTTGTTTAAAAAATTTAATGTCAATTGCGTCTACTTTTTGAAGAAGAAATTTTCTTTTAGTTTTCTGAACTTAGCTGAATTTATTCTGAAAAATTTTGGCTAAAAATCTGTTAAGAGAAGATAGATAGATGTCTGAATCTTTAAAGTTGAATTGTTTTATTTGAATGTTTGGTGCACGGATGTTGAAATAAATCTCTTTTTGTAGAAAAAACACTTCATTGAATTGAATATTTAGAGCATATTTTTGCATGGTTTTTTGAGTTAGAGTCTCATCAGATTTCATAATTCCACTCCCCCGCCACAAGAATAATAATCAATTACACTAAGAATCAAGTGATATTAAAATTAATCATATAAATTTTTCTGAGCTCACACCAACAGTATTTCAGACTAGGATCTTGGGGTAGGAGAAGTGAGGAAATCACCCAAGATCTCAAAACTTGAGACTAGAGTCATTAATAAGTAAAATCCTACTGCACTCATATTATCAGGACCACTCCACTACCAACGGAGTTAACCATGAGACAACACCAGGGTGTAAGAGAAGGTAGCCCACCTTCGAGTGAATTCAGTGGGCATGTTATATATTGGGGTTCCCTTCGGGGATGTCGAAACTAGATCGAGGATCTAGGTGTTCTGCCCATATAGCGTGTTGTCTACGACCGTGACCCCCCTGATGATGTCTGTGATTTGAGGTATCTTTAGTTGCCAAACTTTTTAGGGACTTACATGAGGTGACTAGGACGGTTTGTACTGGTACCTAAAACAGATAGACCTACTCTGTCTTCGGTCTTTAGGAGGGCACTCATCTTCACGAGAGTGCTTACACCTATTGTCTAAGGTTCGAGTTAAGTTCTAGAGTAACCATAATTGTGTTTATGACTAATCCTTTCTGTATGCTATTGTGATACTAGGTTTCATCTCCAGCAAATGGTAGTACTCAGACAGGGCCACCCTGTTCTGGCTAATTTTTGATTGATTTTAGAAAGTCTTTTTTTCTTTTTTTCTTTTTTAGGTGTGTGGTTACTATCACTAAGAATTTATAATACATATCAAATAATTAAAATTTTCTAAAAATAAACAAGTCACTGTGGCGTCTTTCGACCCTCGCTATCTGTCTCGATGACAACGAGGTCTCCCTCCATTAACACCAGAGGAGGAGTCAAGTCTCGGTGAGCCCGTGCCTTCTTCAGAAGAGCAGTCTCCAGTGACAACCCCTGATTTTCACATAGCCCCATATCACAAGGAATTCCCAGAGGATCCTTTTATGGAAGGATTCATACCTCCTTGCAATCCTCCACTCACTGATTCATCAGTGCTAGTGTTATTTAAGATTACACCAAGCCAAGATATGTCTTCGGTTGCACCAACATCCATTTCGCAACCAAAACCCATGGGGTCGATGCCAATGGCAACCAAACCAAGTTCGCCACCATCTTCCCCATCGGTAGTTAGTTCTACGCTAATAATTGACAGCCCCAGTAGTTGGCCTATCCCTGGTCCCCACACTACGGTCACCACAACTACTAGTGGATCTTTGAATCCCTCGGGATCTAATTCTACGGTGACTACATCGGGACCCACGGTGCCCGCTCCCACCAGTGGGGCTACTTCGGTTCCTTTTAGCAACCCTTTCATTGGAACCCTTTGCTGAGTTCAAACCCCTTGGCCACCATGCCAGGGGGCAGTGTCACCAACACACAAATGATAGGGGGCACTTCGGTACCCCTGCAATTATTAGGACAAATGGGACAACCCATTATTAACATTGTTCCTTTAATTGGTCAAAATTTCGGTATAAGGTTTATGTCGTTGCTTAACTATGCGAATAGCCGCATGCCTCCAGCTAGCTCTATTGCATCCATATGGGAAAACCAACCCTAAAATCCATTTGGACAAGGGGGAAACTCTTACACTGGGGGCAACCAATCGTTAGCCCCCAGTACAATATACCCTATGGACAACAACCATACATCCCTACACCCCCACCCACAGGGAAATTTTATCAACAAATTCCTACTTATCCTATTGGTAACAGATTGATGAGGGGACCCTATGGTCCGAATAGTCAGCCAATACTTCCTTGGCTAGATCTGGGGAAATATATGCAATTTCAATTTTTGGCAGCTCTAGACATCACTGACATCTACAAACTGACCAATGATCCCATCAACCACAACCCACTTTGGCCTCCAGTACCGCACAAGATTCCGTATGACATCCCTAAATTTGACGGGAAATAGAGGGACGATCCAGCCACGCATGTCACCACCTTTCATCTATGGTATATTTCTAACTCCATGGTGGATGATAGTATCCGGCCTCAACTTTTCCCCCACACTCTCACAAGCAACGCTGCCAAATGGTACATTGAGTTACCACGTAGAGCCTTCAACACTTTTGGCGCCTTAGCTACGAAATTTCTTAAAAAATTCCAATTAACTATTAGATACTAAACTGACATGGAACTCTTAACCTTGATGTGCCAAGACACCACCACCCACATCTTCGATCACATTCATGAATGGAGATGTAGGAGGAGGCTAGTCAAAGTGCCAATCCCAGATCATCTCTTATCTAACCGGTTTTGTAAGCCACTCTTACCAACCCTAGCTAAGGACATTTGTCTGTCCAGTGCGGTCACGGAAGATCAATCCATTCGTCGTGCACAACATTTAGATCTGATCTATTCGCAATTTGGCACACTATATGATCTACTCCCCCATTCCCCTGGTAATCTGAATCCTCCCGCTACTCAGAAACCTGGAGCACACGCCAACGGTCTCGTTGGTGCAATATTTGGCGTAGCCATAAAATAGCCTAGTGGGAAAATCTCCTAGCCATCTTCGACTGCCACCGCGCCTAACCAATCGATTACTCTTCCTACCGTTGAGGTAAATTCTGTGAAAATTTCACAAAAAACTAACGGCAAGAATAAGAAGAACAAGAAAAAGACCTCTTATTTGGAAGAACAGTCGGATCATCAGAATAATCCCAATTAGAAAAATGTTGCTAAAACCGATAAAGGGAAGGAGAAACATATGAAATTTCCTTGCAGAATCTATGTAGAGGACCAATTGACATACAAATGTCCTCAGCTGCAGGAATGCACAGAATTTATCAGAAACAAGGACTCTGGGAGGACACCTGCCATTCTTCGTAATCCCTTCCCTAATCCACATCAGCAACATCAACACATGGTTGCGAAACCACCACAACCCTCGAAAAGGGGCAATGGTGGTACACGTCCTTCCAGTGAAGTATCGTCCAACATTTATGGTGTAGAAAGTGTTGAACTCCAGTCACGATCCAAACTCTATGGAAATCCTATCATTGATACTCAGGAACCTGGTACTAGTTCAAATCCACTGTTGCCCAACTATTTGCATATCGAACGGTCTGCTGCTGACCCTGCGATTCGTCCCCCTAAAGGGACACTTCGACGTACGACTCAAAACACCTATGCACGTGCTGCCCAAAACTAAAAAATTGTAGAAGATTTGGCACAAGCACCGTCAGCTATGTATGTTCTCGAAGTATTGCAAACTTTCCCAACACAAAGGGAAGCCTTTCTTTTGACCATTGGTGGAATCGACCCCTAGGATTCTATACTAGCTATTTTTGACATGGAGAAATCTAAACCTCGCCTCTCACACTAGCTTGCATTCCAGGTGCAAGTTGTGTCGAAAGGGAGACCAATCCATCGTACTTTCATAGACGAAGGTGATTCGACCTGCATTATGTCAACTACTTTTTGGCTCTCTTTAGGTTCTCCTATTTTGTCTCGGCCATCGAATTCCCTTAAAGCTTTTGATGGCCACGCTTTCCTCCCAAAATGCTACCTTTCTAGCTTTCCCATTTCCCTTAGTGGGAAAATGATAACGGTGGACATAGAATTCGTAGATCGTCATCTCGACTATAATCTGTTGCTGGGTCACAGTTGGTCTTACGTAATGACTACTATTTTTCCTTCGGTTTTTCAACTCATCCTCTTTCCATTGGATGGGAAAATAGTCACAGTGGATCAGTTATCCTTTTTCACCCCCGATTATTCCACGTTACCAAGTAGCACTGTACCCCTAGTAGGAGGTGCTCCTAACTCATACGTCAGTATTGGTACCAGTCTTTTGAAGGCATCTTCCCTGATGGGCTGCTTTCCTCTCCCGCCACCTGAGGTTCTGCATATGGTTGCAATGATATCCACCACTTTGGATGGCTCTATCGACCCATGGATCCTACTGGCGCCTTCAGATATTGATTCCTACGGAGATCAGATGCTTCTCTCACCAGCCGAGTTGGCTTATCAAGCCATCCAAATCACATCTGAACCCTCCACAACTTTGGTTTTTACCAATGGTACAAACCTCCTGCCCATCACGGTTCTTTCTATAGATCTCCTCAATTAAGTCCTACCTACGGATGAAGCTATTCAAAAGGTCATGTCTCTAGAAGAATGACCTTGGGGAGAGTTCCACGATCGTGCTTCGATGTTCGATTCGAACACAATAACTACTCAGATCCCATCTTTTGACCCACCTAAGATCATTCCCTCCATTTACACGATTGTTCAAACTATCGATTCGGAAGGGAACATGGGCAATATTTCTAAGACTATGCTCATTGATATCTCGGTCAAAACGGGTGTCGTGGAAAACATTCATATTGGAGCAGATTGCAATCCCAAGGAAATTGCACACTTCACATCCCTTTTTAAGGAATTTCGCGATGTGTTTGCTTGGTCTTATGATGAAATTCTCGGCATAGATCTGTCTATAGTCGAGCATGAAATCAAAGTTTATGACAATGCCAAATCTATTCGACAGAGACTTCGACCTATCCACTCGCGCAAAGTGGCTGCCATTAAATTTGAAGTCAAAAAACTTTTAAATGCTGGTTTCATCTATCCTATTCCTTTGATAGAATGGGTTTCCAATCTGGTTCCCATAGACAAAAAACAAGGCACCATCCAGGCCTTTGTTGATTATCGCGATTTGAATGCCGCTTGTCCAAAAGAAAATTATCCTATGTCATTCATAGATCAGAGCCTTGATGATTGCACCGGATGTGAATATTTTTCCTTTATGGATGATTTCTCGAGATACAACCAGATTGCGATTAAAAAATATGACCAACATAAAACCACCCTCATCTATCCTTGGGGCACATTTGCGTATCTTAAACTCCCATTCGGTCTGAAGAATGCAAGAGAAACTTTTCAAAGGGCTATGGACTACGCCTTACACGACATTAGGCATATTATACAGGCTTACTTGGATGACCTTCCGGCTCATTCCAAGAAGCAATCCCATCACCTCGCGCATCTGAAACTAATCTTCACTCGATGTAGGTTCTACAATATACGTCTAAATCCACATAAGTGTGTATTTTTTGTCTAGTTTGGACGCCTTCTGGGCTTTATTATCTCCAAGCACAGGATTAGGGTTGATCTCAATAAGGTTAAGGCAATCATTGAATTACCCGCACCACATTCCATTCTGCAACTCCAATGTTTGCAAGGGAAAGAAAACTTTTTACGTCGTTTTATAGTCAAATATGCTAAGATGAAGAAAGGCTTTATGCATTTATTAAAGAAAGGAACACTATATTTGTGGGATGACCAAGCTCAACTATTTTTTGATGCCTTGAAACGAGCACTCATTTCTGCCCCACTTCTTAGTGCCCCCAACTACTCATGCGACTTTCTCCTCTACTTGGCAGCCTCACCATCCTCACTTGGAATGGTCGTGGTTCAAGTTCATGATGAAGATAGTGAACATGTGATATATTACTTGTCAAAAGTTCTCATTGGACCCAAACTACGATATTCACATGTGGAGAAACTCTCTCTCGCAGTGGTCTTTGCTGTCACCCGACTCCGACACTATATATTACTGTGATAGAATATTGTCATTGCTTTGGAGAATCCCATGCGAAAAATTTTGTCTCGACAAGTTATTGGAGGAAAATATTCCAAATGGATTGTAATCCTCCAAAAATTTGACTTGGTATTCATTGTTGCCAAAGAAAATAAATCTCTAGTCTTTGCCGAATTACTGTTGGACCTTCCCGGAATCGACCCGGAGGATGTAGCTCATGATCCATTTCCTGATGAATCTGTCTACTTAGTCGATTCTTTTGATCCTTGGTATGGAGAAATTTTGGTCAACCTTCAAACTCAATGCTTCCGCCCAACTCTCACGTCCAACGAACGCCATCATATTCGCCACTAAGAGAAACATTATCTCGTGCTAAAAGATACTCTATATAGTCATGGTGTCGATACTATTCTTCGGCATTGTCTCATTTTTAACGAGGAAGAATGTGTTTTAAATTACTGCCACATGGGGGCGTGCAGCGGTCATCTTTCTGGCATAACTTCTACCCAAAAAATCTTACGTGCATGCTATTATTGGCTGTTAGGTCCCTATATTACTAGTATAGTCCCTTATTGTTGTTAGTGTAACCCCCTTATTGTTATTATTGTACCCTTGTAACCCCCATATTGTTATTACTGAGCCCTTGAATTATTATTGTTAGGTCGGCTAGGATTACAATGTGGCCCCATGGACTCCTATATATAGAAAGGAGGTTTTGTAATTTTAATCATCCAAGAATTTTTTATTCATGTAATGTATTAGAGGTTGCCCCATCGAAGTGGCTTATTTCTAAGGTGTTGATATCTCTTTTCTTCTCTTTTTGGATCTGGTTTCACAATCTCTTTAGTCTTTGCCGAATTACTGTTAGACCTTCCTGGAATCGTCCCATAGGATGTAGCGCATGATCCATTTCCTGATGAATCCGTATACTTAGTCGATTCTTTTGATCCTTGGTATGGAGACATTTTGGTCAACCTCCAAACTCAACGCTTCCGCCCAACTCTCACGTCCAACAAATGTCGTCGTATTCACCACCAAGAAAAACACTATCTTGTGCTAAAAGATACTCAATATCGTCATGGTGTCGATACTATTCTTCGGCGTTGTCTCATTTTTAATGAGGCAGAATGTGTTTTAAATGACTGCCATGCGGGGGCGTGCAGTGGTCATTTTTTTGGCATAGCCATTGCCCAAAAAATCTTACGTGCAGGCTATTATTGGCTCACTTTTTTTAAAGACTACATCACAATGGTCCAGAAGTGCCATCCGTGTCAAATTTTCACGAAGAAAATGTGCGCCCACCCCGCCCCTCTCCATCTGGTTGTCTCTATTGGCCCTTTCGCTAAATGTGGAATTGACTTCATTACATGCAATCCTACTTCTGTGGATGGACACAAATACATTGTAGTTGTAGTTGACTGCTTCACAAAATGGGCCAAAGCCATTCCGACTTTTAGGCCCGATGGAGAAGTCGCTGCTCTGTTCCTGTTCAATCAAGTTATCTGTCATTTCAGTGTACCCCTCTCGATCATCACAGACCATGGATCACATTTTCATAACCATATGATGACGGAATTAAATTCCATGCTAGGTTTTCAAAAAAATTAGTCTTCGTCCTACTACCCACAAGCAAAGGTCAAGTTGATGCCGTAAATAGCATCCTCAAAACCATGATTTTTCGGTTAGTCAGCAATCATAAAACCACATGGCATTAGAAGTTATATTTTGCATTATGGGCATACTGCATGTCAGTCAAAACTGCTACAGGATTTATGCCATTCCAACTTGCATTCGGCCTAGAAGTAGTACTCCCAATCGAGTGTGAGATTCCATCACTCAAGCTCGCTGTTGAACTCCTACCTGGCACCACTGTAACAGAAGAGTGCTTGCTCTCACTCGATCACTTGGAAAAAACTCATCGAGATGCCACACCGACACTCGAAGCTCACCAGTGCCGATTCAAAGCTCAATATGACAAATTTGTCAAGCCTCGTTCTTTCCAAGAAGGTGATCTCGTTCTACTCTATGATCAGAGACACGATCTCTTGGTGGTAGGAACACTTCAACCATTATGTCTTGGTCCTTACATAGTCACCAAAGTCCTCTCAAAATGAGCTTATGAACTTCAGGACTGTAATGGAATTCCACTCGTGGAACCCCGCAACGAGCTCTATCTGAAGAAGTATTTCACCCAGGCCTCCACTAGGGATATGCTTTGTAATTTTATGTATATCAGTTTTTCCTTTGTTTGATGTGTCTGGATATTTTGGGTTTTTGCGTGTTTTTTCTCATACACATTTTTTATTTTACATAGATTCCTTCATCATCCTTATCATACGTTGGATACACAAATGGCGCTAGTCATCATACTAAGCACATTGCGTCAGCTTCTTGGGTCCTCTACACACCTGAGTCGAAACTTCTTGGTTTCGGGGGAATCTTCCTGGGCAATGCCACCAATAATATTTCTGAATACATGTTGATGATACAAATCCTCACACAAGTTGCATCTCGTGACATATCCAATCTGG
Organism: Pinus albicaulis; assembly: GCA_034641835.2. Classification (NCBI taxonomy): domain Eukaryota; kingdom Viridiplantae; phylum Streptophyta; class Pinopsida; order Pinales; family Pinaceae; genus Pinus; species Pinus albicaulis. Next base: position 918,962,607 of record CM076573.1, on the reverse strand, counting down.
TGGTCCGATTAGATTCCCAACTCGTCGTTATGTAGTTAAACAATCATTATCGCGTCTGTCATCCAGTCTTATTACATTATTTCTTAAGGGTACGACTTCTAGAACGTCAATTTCAAACCATTGCGTTTGAGCACATTCCTAGAGAATTTAATGCATTAGTTGATTCATTGGAAAATTATGTGTTAGATTGGCATTTGTCACATTTTCTATAGAAAGAGCTATACATGAGTGTATCTTTTTTACCATAGAAAATACATAAACATTAAAAAACACAAGGAAAAAAAATCGCCAAAATATGTATATATATATATATATATATATATATGTCATGTCCAGTTAAGTTACATTAAAAAAATTCTCAAAACTTAGGTGTTTTACAAAACATTGGCTTCACTAAGCCTCACTATGACATTTACACATCTATCCACTACTCCTACTAAGCCTGTTGCTCAAAATAGCAGACAATTTCCCTGGCTATCCTCCTTAGAGGCACCAAGTATCTCTCCAGCACACCCATTTTATGCCACTACAGACGAATTGGGATCTCCCTCATGGGAAGAGGCGACACACCCATACTTAAACCCTCCAGGTTTCTAGTAAGCTCATGCAAAATATGTGTGTCATCACCCTCTTCGGCGGCTGCTGCAACCTTTGCTGCTACACCAGCCCCAGGTAGCTGCATTCCTCGCCTTACATAATAAGGGGTTCTGACTAGACAGATAGGTGCCACATCTGTGTCAAGAAACAAGCTTCATGTCAAAAAACATTTTCACCCATTAAAAAAAAATATTGCATAAACATTCAAAAGATACAAAAATACTTCAAACTACACTGATCAACATCTTTCTTACCATCTAGGCCCCAATGAGTTCCTGGGGGTAATACCAACTCTGGATCTTATGTATAGTTCATCCCTGCATAGGGATAATCTTCAATCATTATGATTTGGTCTTCAAGCCACTCGAAGAATCCATCATCAAAACAGTGACGGGTTGGACCCTCTCTAGTCCGCGGTATCAAAGCTGCCCAACGAGCCTATCTTGGCTCCCGCGGTCCCAATGCATCCGTGATCATTCTTGGCCTCATAGCTGACACCCGCTCTAGTATGAAAGACACGATCAGTGTGCCATACCAAAACTCTATTTGGGTTGGGGTCTTACATGCTGTTAACTCTGCACGAACTCAGCGGAGAACATCTTCACGCTAGTCAAACACCTGAGGCTACATACAATCCAATTCTAACAATACCTAGGCCTTGGTGGCCACTTGCTGACTCTTGGCTCCAGCTAAGAGAAATATCATCCACAAGAGAGACCTTAACAATCTTTCTTCCACCCATGCAATAGGCACCCGATTACTTACTGCCACAATACTGTTTATGCAATGGGTATGGATCAAATCAGCAATAGTGTGGAGATCAGCCCTGAAACCTGTCAGATTGGGCCTCGGTCCTCTGCATGACAGGCCAATAAAAAAGTAGATATCATCTTTCTCAATCGAGAGTTTATTACCCCTGATATGAAATACATGTTGGTGGTCATCCCACTGCCGGATTATCCATCTCAGAAGGTCTTATTTCCCTCTCATCGGCTCTAAATGAGCATACTTTAGTAATCCACATCTGCAGAGAACTAGAAAAGTAGCCACATCCGTAACCATTTCGCGTTCTTCCAACTCATGTTCTCTTTCACACCAGATTCTCATGGTAAATAGCTTCACACCTGCACAAGCAACATTTTCAATGGATTATTTTTTGGTTGGAACACTTTAGAATGATAAAAAAAAAGTTCTTAAATCAACTTTTCCAGCTAATGCGGGCTATAGTGCCAAATAGTGCGTACTAAAGCTATGTATCTTCTCGGGAAGTGTGCTTAACGCGGGAACAACACTAAGCACCTGTATTAGCCGCTTAAATTTTTTAGGGCCTGCTAAAATCGATATTTCTAGCCAGAAAAAAGAACTAAAACATAATCAAATGCTAGGGGAAGGTTCAAGCTCTTACCTGGATCTCGCAGAATGAAACACCATTTCCCGGTTCGTCCATAATCGACAGCTAAAATTTCACCACTTTTTTACTCCAGAGCTCTATCACATCACTCAACAGAGTGAAAATGAAGGTTTGTTGCCTTCTTATAGCCATTTTGGAGGTAAGACTCACTCAGCTAGTCTGATAAAAATTGGTAAATTCATGCTACACTTTCATATGTTACCAATGCTCTGATGGGTTGTCAATGTTTATATGCAAATCTGACCATGTTCGACCTGATTTCGAGCTTTCCTTTCAGGGAATTTTTCTAGCTCATAAAATTGAAAAAACCCTGAGTTGCCTTCGTCAGGCTCATTAAAATACCACGAAAAAGGAATATGAGCCATTATTTTTATCTTTTTCAAAGCTATTTAAATAGAAAAATTAACCGATTTTTTTTCCATGTGAATCGTTAAAATTTCATGGAGAGCACTGAGTTTTTCCTTATTGGACTCGTTAAAAATTTCACAAGAACATTGAGTTTACTCCGTCTCATTATACTGTTAAAAAAATGAGGTAGATGACCATCGAACATAGATCTATCACTTTTCCGGATTCAATGGACTAACTCACGGAAAATGAACTGTTTCAATCTTACTATTCTCCCTTCGTCGTGCCCGATTATCAAACATGACAAAGGTACCCCCTGGAATTGTCTTTTATGATGTTTTTCAAATTCTCTAAATATGAAAAAATCACCGATTTTACCCGTCTAGACTCGTTAAACTTAAACAGATGGGGAAAAAAATTGGATAACATGGATACTTCTTATGTTACATTTTACAAAGGTCGTTTTGGCAGCACAAATCTTGAACATGGCACTTCTTAGAAAACTCTTTTGCATTTAGCCGAACCCTACCATATATGAGTTTAGCCTTCGTCTCCCAGTGTTCCTGCATTAGTGAATCCTAATACTATTTGGTGTTCATTAAGCCTAAGTTTCCTAGTACCCTGTTAGAGTGCCTTCTATTGTTCAAGAGGATCCCACTATCTACTGCTCCTTGTATCAACCAAAGCCATCATATACCATAAATTATTTGTCATTAGTTATTCCCACTTGCTCTTGATTATTTCCATCAAACAAAATCATCTTTTCTCGTTTTGTGTCAACCGATGTAGGACACCTCAGTGCCTACCTTTTGATAGATCTCTTCCTATCGAATTCAACATCTTATCTAGGAAACTGATCCAGAAACACGTAAGTACCTAGATACTTGTAGAAATCAGTGGCAGGTCATCTTGTGTTTGGTTAGGGGTTTTTCATTATTAGCTCCCAATCAAATGATTCTATGAGTGTTTGACATCAAATCCTTTTATTCACACTCGCTAGATTGTACTGTGCATCTTGGGGACCATCATCATTATCAGTGGCCACCCTCGTGTCTGTTAACAATTTTTGTTATTTACTAGTAATCAAATGATTTCCTGCATGTTCAACTACGACTCAATCATTCACATGTATGGAAATATGCAGTTTAGTGAAGAGGAAACCAAGATCTTAGGTTGAGGGTTACATAGTTATAGCTGTGTTTCCTCTCCCAAGTTGTGATATTGTTTTTGGAGACAGCTTCTCATTTTGATCCTATTATGATAGAAAATTTCACGTTATGCTTATCGGTGGACATACTGTTCATATATCTATTATAGAGAAATCATGTTCATTAGCTACTAAGCATGGGAATGCCTGACTCAAGACAGATACTATATTTCTGACATATGTTGTTGTTTCAGGTTTTCCTCAGTCCTCCAATTCCTCTCATTCTACTGCACTTGTTATAAAGTATTTTGGTCATCGTCTTCATCTCTGACCTCACATTTTAAGGGGCATCTGTTATAAGGCAAATGACCTCCTCATCATCTCAGAGGAGAAGGTAACATGGAAGGAAGAAAATGATCTAGACAAGACCCATTTTTACCAAGGTAACGCACTCCAGAAATAGCTAGACAACATTATAATGTACCCGAGCCATGCAAAGTGAGCATTAATTCCTAGGGTAACACTCTATCTTTCCCATGAAGAGGCACTGTTAACCGTGTTTAAGTGTGAAAATGGAAATATCTTGCGAAAAACTGGCTGGCATTTCCATCTTTCTCTCAAAAGGGAATCAATTCAAAATAGAAAATAAATGGCACAAACCTTTTATTAGGCATTACCAAACATAACTAAACTCCTATGGAAGGAAAAAGCAAGGAAAGGAAAGGACACATCTAGATATTTCCCAATTTGAACAGGTTGAAAGAGTTGGCAAGGTTTTTCCTCTCCATCTCCTATAAATTGGAGTTGTGGGCTCTTGGTCTAAGGTTGAAGGTTTGATTATATGTGGAGCAGAATTTCATTGTTGTAGTGTAAGGCTTGAAGATCGTAAAATTTCATTGAGATATTTCTACCTTTAGCATCATCACACTTACAGATAGAGAAAGAGAGAGAGGAATTGGAAGATTGAGGAGGGCTTGGTGCAACTGACAGTTGTAATCCTCCTTTTTATAAATCAATATAACTGTATCTGTTTTTTCCATTCGATGCATCAGTGTCACAATTTTTTTTCAATTGTCTATGTAGCATGATATGAATGACTTAGATTTGTATTTTTTCATGTTTCTTATATGTAATTTTAATTGATAAGAAGCTATATTGTTGTAGAGATTACGCGAGTGCTTTGATTGATTGCAGGATCTGGATTTGGAGCCAGTGAAGAAGGATCTCTACTTTGCTGCTTGGTGTTCTCCATAGGATCTGTTGTCCATAAAGAGGTAATCTCTCCATCTTACTTTTTTGATTATATATATTAGCATGAACATGTATACAGTATCTTTGTGAACTTTACAACTAATCTAACTGTCTACCTCAGGCACCGAAAAGCCCTGAGAGGGATATTTAATAACCACTACCCAAGCATATCACCCTATAGCAGTCACGAGGAGGCACATGGCCATGACGTGGTTATTAATAACTGAGGCATGGGTGATATTTACTCCGCTAGCCTTGAACCGTATGTCGAGTCCTCTTTGTACAAGCTGAGAATTTACTCCCTCCTCTGTGCATTCATTCCTCCTTCTGTGAATTTACTCCATCTGCTGGTATATATGGACAATGGCGATGTCCCTCAGACATTCTCCTTTGGAATTTATATTATTCTCAGTGTTGTATTTGTCTCCTCCTATGCCAATTCCGCTCCTGTCGAGGCCCTGCATCATTCCTTAGCCCATCTGTGTCGAAATTCCCTCTGTCACGTAGCCTGTCCTCCTCCTCTGCATACTTCGCATTCTTGCAGCTCTGCTTCCACCATGCCACAACGCCACTACATGCGGTGCCACAGAGGTGGAGGTCATGGCTCCCCTTATCGTCCACCCATTCACGCCACGACTAAAAGAACTGTGGACTTGTCTTTGAATATGGTTACGCCTGAGGTCCGGGATCCACACAACCTCTATGCTCATTTATCCATGCACCTTCCTAAAGCCTCTCCTGAGCCCTCTGGCTCACTCTCTAAGAAAAATATGCACAATTCCACCATGTCTCCTGCCTCCCTCAACCTTCCGCGCAAAATGGTGGCTCTGTCGGTTAAGTTAGCTACTCGAACAGTGATGGCAACCGTATCTCTAATGAAGACGACAAGGATTCTGAGACAGGTGCCTGCTCGACCTACTCTCTATCATTGGACGCTTAGCTGTCCAAGCTCGAGGATGACATATCTAAGTACAGGTGCCTTATCGATGAAGATTTGCCTCAATAGTCGTTGCAGGATGATAAGAAGCAGGAAGATTAACCTCATGGTTCCCACTTATCACTATTCTCTGCTATCGTCTAGTTATGGTCTAGTTTTTTTAAATTTTTATTTTCCACACTATATAACGATGTTTAAAGCTAGTTTCCCTACAAGGGAAGCATTTTTTCTGATGCATGGACAAGTTTCTTGGGTTGGTTTCCCCTCCTCAGGCAACCCCTCTTTTGAATTTTTAAACTTGCTATTTCCCGCCAGAATTAGCTAACGCAACAATTCCGGTGGATAACGAATGTATGTCTGTGCTTTGTATTTTATAATAGAATTATCCATATTTAGAAAAAAAATTAAAGGTCTAGGATCCTGTTAGATTTATAACAATATCCTTATGTAATGTTATATATAAGATTATTTTGAAAGTAATTACAAATCATCTAAAGTTACTCCTGCCAAATATCATTTCAATTGAGCAAACAGATTATGTAGAGCATATATAACTCCTAGATGGAATAGTATTAGTCCATGAGGTCCTACATTAGTTAAAAAATATAAAAAATAAGTGATGTTAATTAAGCTTAGCTTATTTAAGACCTTAAAAAAATTGGTTGGGCTTAATTTTCTCATAATCGTTTAACTTTTCAAGTAGTTGGATTAACTAGGTAGTAGTTTGGTTGTAACCCCCTTCTTCTTAGTGATGCTCAATGGATCTCCTTTCTCAAAATTCAAGTCTTCACATGGAATTTGGAAAGGTGGACCTATCTCACCATTCTTATTTATTATTGTTGAATAAGGGTTGGGATTCACATAAAGGAAGCAATAGCATAATGAAAGAAAAAGGGATTAAGACTTTATGGAGATGATCTTCCCATATCCTATCAACACTTTGTTGTTGATACGATACTAATGGGAATTCATATAGTAAGAGAAGTTAGATCTCTAAATAAAAACCTTTAGGACTTCATGGAGGCCTTGGGTACATCCATTAACACACATAAATATCATATTTATTTATTTTATACTAAATTAGCAATGTATGGGCACCTATCAAAACTATTCACTTGAAGGAATTAGTCCAAAAAATATCCAAAAAATTGGATTTTTGGACATTTTGATCTCTTGTTGGAAGTTTAGTATTGTTAAAATCATTATTTCAATCCCTTCTATTTTATCTCCTTTATGCAGTGGTGGTTCCCAAAGGAATCCTCAGATCCATCAAGATTATCTACAAACATTTTCTATAGTGAGGGGCTATGTGAAGAAAGAAAATGGGCCCTTAAATCCTAGGATAAATTATTTCTTCCCAAAATGGAAATATGTCTTGATCTTTGTGATCCATAAATTCTAAATAATGTTTTGGGCGGGAATTTATGGTGGAGGTGGATACAAGGTATCAAAGAGTTATGGAGGCACCTTTGGAATATGAAATACAATCCCTCTTAATCATGGTAATAGCGATTAAGAGCTCAACCTCGTATTCAAGGATCTTCAATATAGAATTTGGCAGGTGCTAATAAATTCACCATACATCAAAATTGTTTATGGGAAGTTTGAGAGGGAATCTGAGGGGTCTTTGAGCCAAGATAAAATTACTTTTAATAAGATGTCACATATTGACTTATCATTAAATAAAGCTAATATTTTTTTAGATGAACATTTTAGCTTCGTTCTCTACAAAAAATAGTCACAGTTCAAGTTTTTTAAATCCTGGAAGCTTCCTTCTTGAATCACCACATGTAGGATCTAGGGAATCATTATCATTGTTATATCCATATTTCCAATGTAATACCATAGTGGATATCTTCATATTTAACCCTGGTTGGTGTTGTAATACCCTCACTATGGTGAGCTCCTAACCATTGCTCTTATGGCCACCATTTTAGAAAATATTTTTAGGTGAGATTTTTATTCCAAACATAATGTTAGTTTCCATGGCAATGGTGTCTTAATTTTTTTACTTTAAATTTAATATTTTATTTCATTGTTTTTTTTTTGTAAACATACTTGGTTATGCTATTAGAGTGTCAAGGAAGAATACATGGACACAATGGATTCATGAATATTATTATGCGAGCTCATTAGTAGACATCCGATATTATCATGGGAAATAGAAAAAACAAACCCAAATATTGATTTTTCTTCTAGGGATGTCTTTTAGTGATAGATGCTTATAAGGATGATGATCTTCAAGACTTATTTCTTTAGACTTTGATAGAAAGAGATATAAATACTGCAAGAATATTTTTAAGTGTAATTGTTGCAATAATGTTCCAACAAGATGTGATCTTTAAACTATCTTCCTTTCACCTTAGCTCTGAAACCATGTTGAGAAACCAAGATGCTAGTAGATTAGGGTAGATTTATCTTAACTTGAAAATTACTTGTGAATGTGTGTTGGCTTCTTATTAAATTTATATTCTTTTTATCAAAAAATTATCAAAATGTACAAAACATGAATATCACAAGAGACAAAGAACACAATAAATTAGGCTCCAAGCCAGGGAAAAACCTTACAAGGGGGAAAACCCAAGAAAATTCTCTTCTTATAGAATTAGATCAAAGTGAGATATCCAAGACCTAAGGCCAAGACTAATGCTGCCAAAAATATCCAAATCAACCCTCCTTCAATCCATCTCTAACACGTCATATCCAATAGAAGTCAACGCTGGTCAAATATTAGAAATTTGGTCATCTCCTAAAATTTTGGCCCTCGAAATTTTGGGCTTGTAGAAGCACAAAAATTACCTAAAAAAACTCGCTTGTGTGAACATAAACTGGGGCTAAAAACATAAATTTCTCTCTTCTTTGAATTTTCTCTCTCTCCTTTGTCTTTCATTGACATTCTCCTTCTTCTTGCACAAAAATCGAAGTTATGGATGGATGAGCAAATGAGGTCAAACTATCTTGTATTTATACAAGTGCAGGAGGTTGAATGGCTGCATCTTTAGGCCAACTTGTTCAAGAAGGGTGAATTTGTATTTGTGATGGCATTTTTTACTCTTTGACTTGAAAAATATTTTTTCTTTTTCTTTTACAAGAAATCCAAATGGGACTTTGACTCGATTACATTTCATTAGCTCATGATAAATTTTCTTTTGACTCAGTTGACCCTAAAAGCATGAAGACCATGTTTTGACTCTAAATAAAATAGTAATAATGAATACAATAAATTAATATAATAATCACATCAATTATACATTGGAATTACATTATGAAAACCGACACTAGTTACATTTCCAACAACCCACATCATTGAAAGTTCTTGCTATGGAACTAAGGCTTATCTCTAAAATTTTTACCTTGAGCTAGACTAATAAGGATTAAAACCATTTTACATAGTAATAGCTGTTGTTTGTTCATTACATTAGAGGGTGTGGGATAATATTTAACTAAACAATGCCACTTATGTTCACTTTTATACCATGGTAAGTATGTTTTGCACTTAGTAAGACTTCCCTATACTTAGGTAGCTTAAAAACTAAAAGCTTGAAACAAAACAACAACTATTGAATACAAATGAGATTGAGAGAGTTTTACAAAAAGAAATGAAAGGAAGTGTCTAAGTGAGGATATATCTTACGTTATAATCAATGAATCATATACACAAGTTCTTTTAATTTATGACGAAAGTCCCCTTCTCTGCTAATCATGAATTACAAGTGGTCTTTGGCTTTTGACTTCAAGCTAGTTGAATGGGTGCACCTTATGTAAAACACAATCCATTTAGAAATGATATCTAAACAAAAATGCCATTCATAATTTATTTATTTTTATCAAAGTTGGTGGTATTTGTAATTTTTTCCATATGTTAAAGAAGTGTCTTTAGCCTAAAACACCACTTTCTAGAATGATATTTAATTTCCCCTCAAGGAAACACTATTGTCAAATTTTCTTGAGAGGGGGTTGCTAGTATTTGTAATGTCTTCTCTATGCTTGGAAAGGTATCATCTTTAAGAAATTTTTTGCCAAACAATTTTTTTAAAGAGTATATTGGCATTCTAAGTGTATAGATAAAATCATATATATTTTTGCTAATTCTATTTAAGTGTTGAATACAAAAACTACTTCAATGGTAGTTCATTGGGATTTTAAGGCATGATACTAAATTTGATCGAGTATTTTTTGGCAGGCAACTTCTTGGAGCATTGTTCTCAATTTTTTTCTCTATAGAAGACGTCATGTATGTTTGTAGAATATTGATTGCATGTAACTAGTTCACGAGTTGTGTGTGAAAAATAACCAAGTTTTTGATGACTTATATGTGAGTGAGTATGGGTTAGTATCCTCCTTGAACGCTCCAAAGGAATGTATTATAAGGTTATCAATTTCCAATATTTCACAATAGTCTCATGATTCTTTACAATGGATTTACTTATTTCGATTTAAATTTTTACAAAATCAATGTTAACATTGAATTTGTTTATGGACCCTCCTATTCGAAGAATCTATAATTGTGATAAGCTAAGGTCTTTAGAACTACCCCTTTGACAAGTTATTGTGTTAGTATCGTTTTTATTATAAGTTTATCATTTTGAGGTAACATTCAATAGTTAAACAAAATGCTATAGTTGAAAGATGCAACTTTAAAGTTATGGCAAATTCATGGACAATGCAGACCCTATGTGGTTTCCAACTTTACTATGTGAGATGTATAGAATTAGAATTTGAATATAATTAGTTTTATGCATTGGTAAGTTTGTTAACTTTTAATGCACCCAAAAAATATTATCGTCTTTGTAAGAAAAACCAGCCCACAACTCTCATATTTTTGATAAATATACCATCTTCCATACACAATTGCTAAACATAAAAACAATAATTTTGTTAACAAACAATAATTATAAAAATTATATAATTTTTTTTTTTTATCTATTTTTTAATTGAAATCATAGTTAATAATATTTTTAATTTAGAAATAATCATTATACCATTATTAAAATAGAATATATTTTATGAAAAAAAATTCTTCCACTTATTAAAATAAATAAAATATATTTTTTTAATTAATATAAACATAATTATTAAAACATTACTAAAATAAATATGTGCATGAAAAAAATATTCTTCCACTTATTAAAATAAATAAAATAGATTTTTAAATGAAAATAAATTTTATTTTATATTATTATTATTATTATTTATATAAATACTAAAAATTCTATATAATAAAAACAATCATCACACATTAATATTAATATTATCATTATTATTCAAAATATTAAAATTATTGTTATATAAATTACTTTAACATTATAAATGTTTTAATCATAAATATATTAAATAAAATTTGAAAAATTAATTCTTACTTTTTAAAATTATTATTATATAAATTACTTTAACATTATAAATTTGTTATTCATAAATATATTAAATGAAATTTAAAAAAATAATTATCTTACTTTAATAATTATCCATTAACACAAACCAAATAAAACGACATTAATATCGGTTAATAAGGATGTTATTTATTCCCTGTAGTGCACTATCCTCCACAAAATCTAAGGCTTACCATGATAGTCGAATCCATTTGGAAGCACCCTACACATTCACCGTCACACCGCAGTTTGACATTAATGCAGAATTAATATTAATATTGAAAAAAATAATGTAGGTTTTTGAAAAAGAATATATATATATTTCAACTCATATGAGTAAGTAAAGTATTTAAAAATATGTTAATAATTATAAACTAATAATTTAATGTAAATGATGTGAATTATAATTAAAATATTTTAATGTTAATTATATATGTATATTTAGAAATTTAAAAACTTGTATATTTAAAAATATATTAATAATCAAAAATAATAATTTAATGTATATAATGTATATCATAACTAAAATATTTCAATGTTTATTGATTAAAATATATGTCTATGTATATTTAAAAACTTGTGGATTTAAAAATATGTTAATAATTAAACAATACTAATTTAATGTATATAATGTGGATCATAACTAAAATATATCAATGTCAACTATGTATATATTATATAATTTATTTACTTTGTTAATAGTAATGAGTACATTCCACTAGGTTGTCACCATTCCAGTTAGTAGAACCAATATTTCATAAATGCCACAAGGGTCAATATGTCTTCAGAGACTTGAATCCACATTACTTGGACACAAATCGTTAACCATGCCACTTGAGCTAATTTCCTTTGAAAATTGTTATATAAAAATATTGGGAATCAAAGAGATGTGTAATTTCTTCCATGTTCATAATAAAGGTGGGTGCACACAAACATATAAAGAGCCAACGTAGATCCATCCTAATGCTAGATGTATCAATAAAATATCTTGAGGTACAAACTTTTCTTCAAGTTTGTTATGCAACCAACTCACAAAATAGAAGAAAATATAGTTCAATGACTTAGAAATCAACCTCTTCGAGGGGACAACCTCCTTTACATTACATAAATGAACAATTCTTGGATGATAGAAATGAAAAAACCTCCTTTCTATATATAGGAGTCCAATGGGTCACAATATAATCCTAGCCAGCATAACAATAAAAATGCAAGGGCACAACAGTAACAATAGTGGACTTCTATGGAGCACAATAATAACAATATGGGGACTACATGGGCACAAAAATAACAATAAGGGGGTTATACTAACAATAACAATAAGGAGATATAGTAGTATTATAAGGACCTAACATGTTCCTCTCCTTCAAACAAGTGTTGTCCTCAACACTTGAGTAGTTATGGATGCTTATGTATAAAATTCTCACCCTCCCATGTCGAATCTTCAGCGGGTAAGTTCTTCCATTTGATGGGATACTCTAAAATTGATCGATTTCGTAGCTATCAAGTTCTTGTTTCTGTGACTGCTTCAGGTTCCAATATGATTTTTCCTTCTTCGTCAAGTTTTGGAAATATTGTTTGAACTGGGAGCTTGTCACCTATAACCTTCTTTAAGCATGAAACATGGAAAACTGGGTGCACTAGGGAAGATGCATGAAGCTCCAATTTGTATGCCATAGTACCAATCTTTTGCAACACCTTGTAAGGACCATAATACTTTGGTGATAATTTATTATCCTTCTTAGCTTGCTTGAGTGACATTTGTTTGTATGGTTGTAGCCATAAAACTACCCAGTCGCCTACATCAAAACTTATTCCATTGCAATGTTGATCTGCTTGTTGTTTCATTCTATTTTGCACCAAAGTGAGGTTATCCTTTAAGAGTTGGAGAACTTGTTGTTGATGCTCAATATGATCTTCCACTACTTGAACCTTAGAATTTTCTCTTAAAGATGATGTGATGGACAGTGGATGATATCCATAAAGTGCCATAAATGGGGTCATTTTTGCTACAGTATGGAAGGAAGTGTTATACCAGCATTCAACCATAGGTAACCACTTGACCCATTGTGTCTGTTTATTAGATACAAAACAATGAATATATCCTTCCAAACATTTTTTCACTATATAAGTTTTCCCAACAGATTGAGGACGATATGATGAGCTATGAACTAATTGAGTTCCCAAACAAGAAAATAATTCCATCCAAAAAAAATTTCTGTAAAATTGGGATCTCTGTCACTTACAATGATCTTTGAGTTTCCTTGTATCTTTTGAACTGTTTCCATAAATGTTGTAGCAACTGTACTAGCTTTAAATGGATAAGATAATGCAAAAAAGTGTGTGTACTTGGTAAGTATGTCAACTAACCCCATGATGACAGTCTTTCCTTCGGACTTGGGTAAACCTGTGATAAAATCCATTGAAACATCCTCCCAATGTTGACTTGGAATGGATAAAATTTGTAACAGACCCGGGGTCTTAATTGTCTCAACTTTATTCTATTGGAAAACCAAACATTTACCACAAAATTTTGAGTATCAGATTTAAGGCCATCATAAAAAAATTCCTTCTTGACCCTATGGTAAGTTTTTAAAAATTTGGAGTGCCCTCCTAAGGGAGAGGTGTGCAATTCCAAAGAATATTTTGTTTGAGTTGGGAATTATTACAAAGACACAAGCGATATTTGTACCATAATGAATCATTTTTCTAGCGAAATGTTTCAAATGTACTAGGATCTTGCTGCAAATTTTGTATGAGTGTCCACACCTCTTCATCATTCTTCCATTCATCCATTGCTTCGGTTATCCAATCAGGTTGGATAATAGAAATGACACAAAGTAATGCTTCCAGATCATCATCCTTTCTTGAGAGTGCATGTGCAACAACATTTTGCTTCCCTTTTTTATTGATGATTTCAAAGTCATAACCCGACATATTTGTGACCCATTTTTGTTTCTCTTCTAAAGATAATCTTTGTTCCAAAAAGTACTTAAGACTATCATGATATGTTTTTACCTTGAAGTGTATTCCCATTAGGTAAGTTTGCCATTTCTTTAGTGCACATAGTATTTCCAACATTTCCTTTTCATAAATGGGTTTTTTTAAATACTTTCCTTTGATTGGACGACTTTCAAAAGCAATGGGTCTTCCTTCTTGCATTAAAATCACACCAATTCCATTTCCTGAGGCATCACATTCCACAATAATTTTTTTTGAATTTTTGCATAGCTAATATCAATGCTTGGAACATTTCCTCTTTAAGATGTTCAAAGGCCTTAGTTTCTTATGGAGTCCAAGAAAATGCATCTTTCTTCAATAATGATGTTATAGGTTCTGATATTCTCCCATAATTCTTAACAAACATGTGATAACACCCTGTTAACCCCATAAATCCTCAAAGATTCTTTATGGTTGTGAGGATTTTCCATTCCTTCATGGATTTAATTTTGTTAGGGTCTACCTTAGCACCCTCATGAGATACAATATGGCCCAAATATTCCACCTCCTGTATTCCAAAGAAACATTTGGAAGTTTTTGCATATAATTGTTTCTCCTCCAATAGTTTGAGCACCTTGTCAACATGTTGAACACGATCCTTCCAAGGCTTGTTGTAGATTAGTATATCATCAAAAAATACTAACACAAAATTTCTAAGGAAGAGTTTGAAAATGGAATTCATCAAACCTTGAAATGTGGAAGGTGCATTAGTAAGGCCAAAAGACATGACTAAAAATTCATAATGACCCTCCATTAGAGGAATTTTGAGGTCTAAAATGGGCCTCCTAAGGAAATTATAAAATAATAGTGGAAATAATAAAATAATATTTGATTACATCATCAAATTTTAGAGGGAAAAAGGAAAAAACTACTTTTTCAACTCATATTTTCAACTTATCTCCCTATGAGTTTACTCAAATTTCGAGTGGGAACACTTTTTGGATGCATAATTTCATTCATCATCCAAAGAGTACATATGTTGCATACTTTTGATGTACCCTTCAACACGAAAAATGAGAAAACCATGAAAAACGTGATTGCAAACACATTTTTTCATGTATTTCTCATTTTTTTTGTAGCGGGGTCCATCGAAAGTATGCAACATGGGTAATACATGGATGATAAATTAAATTTTTCATCCAACAAGTACTCTCGCTCGAAATTTGAGTTAAAAATTAGGGAGATAGGCTGAAAATACAAGTTGAAAAAGTCACTTTTACTATTTTATTATTTTTTAATCTTTTTACTTTTTTACCCCAAAGATGGTGAATCATCCCCCATGGTTGACATCATCATCTTGAATCCTATTGGTTATTATAAAGTTTATTTTGGTTGTACATTTTTCTTAGGAGGGTCATTTTAGACCTCAAAACTTCTCTAATGCCTGAGTTTTGAATGTTGTTTTCGAAATGTCTTCAATATTCATTCTAATTTGATGATATCCAGAATGAAGATCCAACTTGGTGAAGTAAATTGCTCCATGTAATTCATCCAATAATTCATCAATGACGAGGATGGGAAATTTATCTTTAATAGTGAGCTTTTTGAGCTCCCTATAATCCGGAGACATACGCCATGATCCATCCTTCTTGTGCACCAATAATACTGGAGGAGAGAAAGAACTTTGACTAGGTTGAATTATACTAGCCTCTAGAATTTCTGCAACCATATGTTCAATATTACTCTTTTTATTATAAGGATATCTATAAGGCCTTATGTTTGGAGGAACACTCCCTAGGATCAAATGAATGATCATGATGACAAATAGGTGGGAGTCCTTTGGGAGTCTCAAACACCTTGGAATGATTGTCCAATACTTTTTGGAGATTTGAAGAAATAAATGATCTTGATGTTTGAACCTCTAGTAAGCATAATTGTGTAATTACGCCTCATTTTTCTTTCTTCAGAAGATTTTTCATGATATTAGAGTTAATTATCTTTGATGGATTCCCTACGATACCTCGTAATTCAACTTCCTTTCCTTCCGAAAAAAAATTCAAGAAAAGTTCTTGAAAATTAAAAGCCATCATCCCCAAAGATTTTAACCATTGTACTACTAGTACAACATCGACACCACCCATTGGAATGGAGAGCATTGGACTATTCAACAGATATTGCCCCATGGTTAGCTTGATATTATGGCACTTTCTAGAGTAATTTATAATTCCTCCATTTGAAACCATCACTTGACACTCTGGTTCTAGGTATAGGAAGTAATTCAGTTCCTTGGCTACCTTACAATGAATAAAATTATGGGTACTACCCAAATCAATCAGGACCATTACATTTTTCTTCTTGATATATCCTTCTATATTGAGAGTTTTAGGAGTGATAATTCCTGCCAATGCATTACAGGATATGGCCGGATTCATTTCTTCTTCATATAGGGTTGGTTCCTTGTGTATATCCTCTTCTTTTGAAGTTTCTTATTCCTTTTATTCCTTCTCTTCACAATCTATGTAAAATAATTTCTCCTCGGCACACTTATGACCTTTAGTGTATTTTCTATCACAAATATAACAAAGCACTTTTTCTCCTTTTTCTTCCAAATTTTGTGTGGTGTCAACCTTGTAGGTTGTGGAAGTATAGGAGTAGCAACACTTCCATCTTTATAGATATGAGTGGTAGGCTTCCTTGTATCCATAATTTTGATTTCAATTTTTCTTTCCAACCTGAATACCTTCTCCAATGAATCAGGTTCCCAAAGGAGAACCTCATGTTGGTTGTTATCCTTTAAATTACCTATGAACACATCTATCCTGTGCTCCTATGGAATATCCTTTACCCTTATATTCAATTTTTGGAAGTCCTCAATGTGCTCCACCATTGAACTGTTTTGTTTGATAGTTATCAATTGGCTAAAGAAGTTTTTTCTCTTTGTATCCTTGTAATGTGCTATCATTTCTTTCGTAAAAAATTGACCAAGTGACAATTTTTTTACGAGATCAAATACATATATACCATACAAATTTATTGGGTTCTAAATATAAAGTTGCAATGCGTACCTTTTGCATGTTTTTCACATTATGGAGATCAAAGTATTGCTCCATCTGTAGTATCCATGTTACGAGATCCTTTCCATCAAACTTCCTCAGATTGATCTTTAGAATATGTTGGGTCTTCAATCCAACATTAGAGTCTATGAAATCATGATTAAGATTTATTTTGTTCTCATCATGAGTTTCCTCTACTACCTTATCACCATTAGGAATAATTTCTTGTAGCAACTTTATCAAACTTTCCTTCAAACCTTCCATGTCTGGTTTTAGATCATTCTTCATGTCTTCCATGTTTCCTTTCAGTTTTTCTTCTATACCATCGATCTTAGCTTCCATGCCATACATCTTAGCTTCTACGCCATTCAACTTATCTTCCATTCCTTTCTTCAAACTGTCCATTTTAGCTTCCATTTCATTTTTGGTTACTTTTTGCGAGAGAGAAATTTGTTGCACTTGATCTCGTAATTTTGATATATCATGTTGAACTTATTCCTATTCATGCATCATAGTAGAGATTTATGAGGGATTAATGGGTGTGGAATTATTTTTGGGAGGTGTTATAGAACCCAATACTGATAGCAATGCTTCAATATGCCCTTGGAATCACTTCAACTGATTTTTCAAACAAAAGTTATGAATTTTTTTTTTTTTAAATACACACATTTTTATTTCTTTTAGGAGTAGGGATAATTTTAAGGATGGAAAATTATCTTGAAGTTTAAAAAGTTGGCGAATTTCAGTGGTCCCTAATATGTGAACTATAAAATTTTATTGATATGTTTGTAAAATTATACAAATTTATAGTGATTTTATATATAGTCTCTATATAATGTTGGATATTTTTAATGTAAAATAATTTTTGTTACACCATTTTTTGGTCATCTAACCTATTATCATTAGATGGACCCAAGTACACCATGTAAGACCAATTTTACCCTAAGTAAAATTGCTTTCACTATGTAAAATAACTTAATAAACCACATTTATTAGGTTGTTTATGGTCTAAAAAGGAAACCCCAAAAGGAAATATTAAACAAACCTATTTTGTTTAATTTTCTTCATGGAATAATTAATTAAACCATAATTTAATTATTATTCCTAGTCATGTTTAACCCAAAAACAAAGAAATTAATTAGATAAACCTTTATTTATCTTATTATTTTCTAGGAATAATTATTTAAATCTTATTTAGATAATATTCCTTGTTAAATATGACGAAATCACCCACAAATAATTAAATAAATCATTATTTATTTAATTATCCTTCAACCACTTCCTTAAAAAGATAAATAAATCATTTATTTATTTATTATTAACAAATAAAGGGATTTGACCCAAGTCAAATACTTTTTTCCCTCCAACAAATATAATAAAATATCCCATAAAAGGTGGATCTAGATTTGGTTAACATTATTTTAATCATGCACCAAGATCTAGAATGACCCAATATTTTGTTATAAATAGGAGGGTTTTTCCTACCATTCTTCACCTTTTGTTGCCTATTAGATCACTTTGGATCTATACACTTGGTCACATTTTTTCTACATTATTTGTTGTGTGAGCTCCCTTTGAGTTCTATTTTTTTCTGGGTTTTCTACACCAACAAGAGAGAGAGATTCTAGATCTGAAGTGCTGAGGACTTCCAAGAACCCATCCCATTGAGGAGAATTGGATACGCCTTCTTGTTTTCTTCCCAGGTGCCCTTAATACAAAAATTCTTTCAAAAATTGTTCTTGTCTTATCTATTGGATATATGGAGCAAACCCTTCTTTTTACTGCTTAATGTCTTTCTATGCATAGATCTGGTTTTTTGCAGCTCTTTTCTTGATCAACTAACTGCAGATCTGAAGATATTGGCAGCCACTTTTGATGTTAGGGCTATTAGTTATGCGTAGCTAAAGTGGTCTTTTTTCATACACTTCGAAAAAGGATTCATACTAACAAATGGCGACTCCACACGGGTTTTAAATTACGACCGTTGTCGTTTTTCATATTTGTGCATATCCAGCTACTTCAGACCCTAGGGTTTCTTTTCAGCTTTTTTTTTCCTATTTTCATGTTGTTTTTCTCCTATAAAACCCTAAAACATTAAAATTTTTAACTTCCGTGTGTTTCTGGCCCTATTGCGCAGGTAAGCGACATCAGCCGCAACTGAGACGGCAACTTTTCCGGAAATATGCCACCGAGACACCTGGAGCTTCAGGTCGCACTTTTCAGCCCATAAAATGCGACCTGGACCTCCAGGTCACACTTTTCTGCCCATTTTCTGCGACCTGCACTGAAAACAGGTCAGAACCTGCGACCTGCCAAATTTTCAGCTATTTTTCTGCAATTTTTCTGGGTTTTTCTGAAGCTCCTGTCAGGGTTTTCCAGCCTCTGTCTCTTCCCGTTTCGACCTGTTCCTGATCTGTTTTGCTCATCTAAGTGGGAACCTAGCCCCCTAGGGCTTCAGTACCCTCCACTTTTGGTGAAAGAGTTTTAGCTGCTTCAGGTGTCTGATTTTTCAGAGTTTCGGCCTCCCCATTTCCAGATCTGATACCTCCTTTTCAGATCCCTTTTAATCAGCTCTTCTACCTCTCAAATCACCTCCTGAAGATTTTTTTGGATCTACTTTTAGGGCCTCCTCCTTTCCCCTTCTGCTTTTTGCTGATTTCCTCCTTTTTTCCAGCCACCTTGCCTCTGCCTCTTGGTTGTGATCTGCACCTCTTTTCAGCAGCTTTATCCTTTAGATCCCTGTCCCTTTTGACCCTAGATATATTGGCCTCTTTTTAAGTGTGTTTTGACTAGATTTTTGCCCTTTTTTAGATTAGTTTTGAGTGACCCGCCTTCTTGGGTTGAATCGATGCACTAGTAGCTGTTATTTTTCTGTTATTTCAGCATTATATACTGTTCTCTGCAGATTTATTTTCAGTTACACAGCACAATTTTTCTCTTGCTCTCAAAACGAAAAGGGTTTAAAATTTAAAATTAACGCACGCCACACACTCACCCTAAGCGAAGAAGAGCATGGTTTACACTGCCAGGAAAAGACTTTAAAATAAATTGACACTGCACCTATCTGCCCTTGTTTCGACTTGATTCTGCACCTCCTTGCCCTTGTGGTCATTCTTCTTCCCCTTGTGCCGTGTTTGTGTTGTCATCATTACGCCCCCAAGGTGCACTTCCCGGAGATTTCTTGCCCTTCACCCTCAGTTTCCGGTCAATCGACCTGCTTCATCCCGCCGTCGTAGAGCCAGTCCTCCTCCAAGTCCGCACTCCAACTCCTCTTATGATTCTTTGGGTTCTCCTTTTCCTTCTGGTTCTCCCCTGTCACCTTCACTATGTCTGGTCCAGGGCCTAACGCTAACGGTACTCCCGGCCCTAATGCCGGAACTACTACTAGTGGAACCGCCACAGGAACTACCTCGGCTGCGCCCTTGCTCCCCTTCATGGTAGGTCTCAGCCTCCCTGATTTGGACCAGTTGACAAATGACCCTATACACCATGATGCTAGTTGGCCTGCTATGCCGAAAAACCTCCCTTCTGACATCCCCAAGTTTGAAGGCCTTACTGGAGAAGATCCTTCAAATCATGTTCGATCTTTCCACATGTGGTGTTCATCTACCTCCATTACCGATGAATCTGTCCGTCTTCGGTTGTTCCAACGAACGCTTACAGGCGCGGCTTCTAAGTGGAATGTTGATCAGCCCTCTTCCTCTCATACCACCTTTGCGACTCTTGCCCGAGCTTTTTTATCTTACTTCCAGCTTCCCCTTCGTTATGACACTGGTATCGAACTTTTGACTTCTTTCTGTCAATCATCTGCGACCCGCCTCCCCGATCATGTCCAGGAATGGCAGAGAAGAAAGAGCCTATGTCAATCCCCTACTTTCGAAGATCGTGTCTACATGGACTGGTTCCTTAGATCTCTTTTGCCTCCTATCGGGAAAGATGTCGCATCGCATTTTCCCCAAACTGAAGAAGCCGCCCTCCAACTAGCGTTAAAATATGACTTGATCTACGCTCAGACAGGTTATGTTTATACTGTTCTACCTGATCTCCCCAGACCCGGTGGTGTCAACGCACAGGGGGCACCTCATGCCGCCGACGGTATCGTTGGAGATCTCTCTCATCCATATGCCCAACCTCCCATGGGTTATGGTTTTCCTGGGGGAGGGGGCAGCACCTCCCGCACTTGTCCCCCTCCTGGTAGCACGTATCCAGGCTACAACATACCTCCTCTTTTGGCCCAACCTCCTGTTCACCATACTGTTACCCAACCCCCTTATTATTCGTATCTGTAGTTTGGTGCTCCAGCTCCTCCAGCATCAACACCTCTGCCTCCCTTGCCTTCTCAACCCCTGCAACAGCAGTCACCGCCCCCTCAAGCACAGGTGGATGCACAACAGGGATTCGTGGCTACCCAACCACCTGACAGAGAGGTGGCCACTCAACCTTCCCCTTCTGGCTCCTCCAATTACCAAATCCTCATGATGAACTCTGATCCACCTCTAATCGTCGACCTTAACCTTCAACCTCGGTCTCGCTAGTACCCCACACCTTCCGCTCAGTCTGCCCCCGAGTCCCCTTCTTCCGGTTCTACAGAGCCTCTTTCGACATCCAATGGCCCCTTACATATCCCTCAACCCAGAGTTGAGGTTCATACCAAGATTCCTAAGGGACCATTACGTCGAAATGCTGCTTCTGGTCGAGCTGCTCATTCTTATAGCATAGTAGATGATTTGGCGCAATCTCCTGCTGCCATTTCCACATTGGAACTCCTCCAATCGTGCCCTTCCCAAAAGAAGGCTCTGCTATCTGCTGTGGGCGCTATAGATCCTGTTGATGACCAAATGATTATTTTCGATGCCCATCAATCAGAACATCCTTCTCTTCCTGCTTCCATCGCCTTCCAAATCCCAGTCAAAATCCGGAACGCTAACGTTTCCCGGTGTATAATTGATGAGGGGGAATCCACCTGCGTGATGTCTGCTTCGGTTTAGAAGCAACTCGGATCTCCTGAGTTGGCCCCTTCCACGATCACCCTTCAAGCGTGGGATGGCCACACCTCCCAGCCCATTGGCCTCTTCCGTAATTTTCCTATCACTCTTGCGGGCAAGACTGTTTGCGTTGACGTCGAAGTCATTGACGCCCCTCTAGATTAAAACATTCTCTTGGGGCGGAGCTACACCTATGCTATGTCTGTTGTCCCATCTGCGGTTTTCCGCAAGATGTCTTTCCCTCATAATGGAAAGATAGTCACCATTGACCAGTTGACATATCATGAGCCAACATCTCAGACCTCACCTGAGACAACCATCTCTTCTGTAGCCAATAGGCAAACTGTCGATTCTTTGACCAGTGTCTCTCCCGGTGTCTACAAAGACTCCTATTTGCTTGGAACCTTCCCTGGTCTTCCTCCTCCTCCTATCTCTGACCCCAGCTCATCGAATTTTTGCATGATGCAATCATCTCGAGCTGCTCTCAAGCAACCTGCTTCGGCTAGTCAGCAACCGCGCTCTACGCAACCTGCTCCTAGCCCTTCACCTACAGCTAGTATTCATGAGCCTCTTTACCCTCCTGGAACGGTTCCTCCAAGCCTTAGCCCTTTAGGAGCCATCCCACCTGGCCATTACCCCTCTGGTCAGATACCGTTCCTAGCTCCCCCACCAGGAGTGTACACGGTACCTGTCATGGCCACCCTCTCTCTTCCTAACCTGACCCTTGGGATTCCCGTCTGGTACCTTGATCCTCCAGCCCCAACCTTGTCTGGTCAACCCAAACCTTATCTTGCTTTGACCCCAGTTCAACCGGCCCCCAGGACTTCTCCCGCCGCTACAGTGCCTCAGTCACCTCAACAGGAACCACCTCCTGTTGCGACCGCTTCGGGTAAGAAGGGAAAAGCTCGCAAGGGGACATCAAAGGACAAGGCTGCCTTGACAAACCTTACCCCTCCTCGGCCTCCAAATCATACCATCTAGTGTGCTTTGTGTGATATTGTCAGTCATGCCACCCATACCTGTCCTGAATTGCTTCACCTCAAGCCCATGGTTAATGTCGCGTTCCCTGAGTCCCCGGTCCCAGAAGCCTCTGTTCCTTTTGCAACCGCGGCCACGAACCCCAGACTATTCACACCAACCACCCCTGTGCTTTGTGTGACCTCCATGGCCATTACACCCACCTTTGTCCCCGCCTCCCAGACTTCTGCACCTCTCTAGCCGCGGTCCTCCAATTCGAGGCCAAGCGCAATGAGTCCACCTCTCCCATATTTGCGCATTTTGCTTTGGCAAAACTACCAGACATGACTGCTCCCATTGACATCCCCCCTCCTGATGTCGAGATGATGGAGCCTTTGTCTAGAATTTTCTACCTATCATCATCCATGAGACCCTCGGGGAACATTCCCTTTGAACCCTCCCTTGTTGTTTCGCTTGACCTTACTTCAATGATCACCTTGGGCTCAACATCGGTAGATCCTTTATCTACTTACTCTTCTGTCACCCCTTGTGACGATACGCATGTGAACCTGTCTTCTCATGATGATGATTTAGGTCGCCTCGCCACATCAGGTGGTTTTTCTTCCACCAGTCACCCCATCTTCTATCACGATGACGACATTATGGAAAAAATCCCCACCCCTGACTTTATCTATTCCCCCTTAAATCGAACCCATGCGTTTACACCACATACACCTTGTGGCCATTACATTGAAACCCAATGTTTAGGTCAGGGGGCACCCATATTCGAGAGACCAGAAGAAGAAACTCTCCAAAACTCTCCTAGTGTATCTGGTCATGTTGACTTTAGTACCATTATTCTTCCAAATTTCGAAGAACCTCTAGAGTCCCATATCACTTCAGATCACTCTAGGGATGATACCCCTTATCATTCCCTCATCTTCCATCAGCAACCCAATCTCTTAGACATTGTTGTTGACCAACCTATGGGCTTTCTAAGAGAGCATCAGTTCATTATCTCCAAATCCTCTCTTTGGGATAGTGACACCAGGTATGCCAACCCGAAAACTTAAATTCCATTTGATTCCTCTATGCAGTACCAAAAGAGATTGGTAATCCTCCATTCCCTTTCTCAAACTGCATAACCATAACGAAAACAAATGGTGCACCACATCATTAAAATGTGTTTAGATTCCCATTTTTCTAAATAAATTTTGGCATGAACACATCATGCTTGGGGGCACCTATGCCCCTCAACCATAACCCTCCTCAAAATCAAATTTCTTCACTTGCAACACTCATACTAGGGGCACCATTTGGCCTCCATACTTATCCATGCTCGTGTTGATGTTCATCGTGCGTTACCATCTTGTACTCATGTTTTTATGGTCCCCCATTGGACCTCTACTATGTGGCAGCACCATCGAGTTGCCCTTGTTTAGAGCATCCAAGTGGAGTCATCATCGCATTCATGGAGTCGGTCCCGAGTCCCTTTGTACCCCGCTATAGTCCTCCATCCCTCATTGCTTGGTTTCTCTCTTGTGTCGCACATTATGGCCTTCAGTCCCACTGTCCCTTATCCCTAATGATATTGTGTCAGTAGTTGCCATGTCATTCATGCCCTGTATGCTCTAGCAAGGGAAGTTGTCCATTTTCTACTCAGTCCCCTCCATTCCACCATCATCATTGGTATTAGTCTATCCGTCACTCTAATATTTTCTCTCGTGCCTTAGTTGAGGATCTCTCATTGCCTCACCTATGGCGGACCTCCTTCTGTCGACATCAACTCCTTCATTCCAGAAGACAGGTCTAGAGGGCGTTGTACCTTGGTTCCAGCTTCCACTCTTGTTCGGTGCCTCGGATCAGGCAAAGGGATCTCTCATTTCCCTTTGACTTGATTGTTTCTCCACTCCAGCCCCTTTCCGCATGATCGAGATCCGTATACTTGATAGTTCAGTGATGCAGCAGTAGCTCTTGGTGATTCTTGGGTGTGTGTGAGATGTCTCAGCCCTCATGAGGGGGTGGCCCTGCAGGTAGCCCCCCACATGCCCGGATGACCTCTTCATTACAGCCTTCGATGCAGCTCCATATATTTGATGATGTCGACCTTAGCCGCTTGCAGCGCCTCTTTGATTTGCATGTATCAGTAAGATCTTGTGAGCCCTTCCCCGTGTATAGGGTGCATTTGGGTTGTATTTGTATCTCATGTACTCAGATATTATTGTATAAGTCCTGGCTGTTATCCCAAGCACAGCATGTATGTGGGATTCCTCATTGTATTATTATCTAGCTCATGTTTATGCCGGTTGTACTTTATGGTTAGGTCCCTTGTTTACTGGACACACTATTCTTTTGTACTTTGTCTCGGCGGGCATAGGTATGCCTCCCCTGCCGCCTTTAGCACAGGTACCCTCTCATAAAAAGAGACTTGTTGCACCTGCAAGTCTCGTCTCCTCAGGGTCTATTTCTTCAGCACACTTGTCTACCTTACATTTCTCTCTCTGACTTCCCTCTTGATGTCTGGTGATTGAGTTCTTACAATCTACTTCGGTCATACGATTTGCTCCTAACACTCGCACGCTGGGGGGCAATCTGTTACACCATTTTTTGGTCATCTAACCTATTATCATTAGATGGACCCAAGTACACCATGTAAGACCAATTTTACCCTAAGTAAAATTGTTGTCACTATGTAAAATAACTTAATAAACCACATTTATTAGGTTGTTTATGGTCTAAACAGGAAACCCCAAAGGAAATATTAAACAAACCTATATTTGTTTGATTTTCCTCATGGAATAATTAATTAAACCATAATTTAATTATTATTCCTAGTCATGTTTAACCCAAAACAAAGAAATTAATGAGATAAACCTTTTATTTTCTAGGAATAATTATTTAAATCTTATTTAGATATTATTCCTTGTTAAATATGACCAAATCATCCACAAATAATTAAATAAATCATTATTTATTTAATTATCCTTCAACCACTTCCTTAAAAAGATAAATAAATCATTTATTTATTTATTATTAACAAATAAAGGGATTTGACCCAAGTCAATTACTTTTTCCCTCCAACAAATATAATAAAATATCCCATAAAAGGTGGATCTAGATTTGGTTAACATTATTTTAATCATGCACCAAGATCTAGAATGACCCAATATTTTGTTATAAATAGGAGGGTTTTTCCTACCATTCTTCACCTTTTGTTGCCTGTTAGATCACTCTGGATCTATACACTTGGTCACATTTTTTCTACATTATTTGTTGTGTTAGCTCCCTTTGAGTTCTATTTTTTTCTGGGTTTTCTACACCAACAAGAGAGAGATTCTAGATCTGAAGTGCCGAGGACTTCCAAGAACCCATCCCATTGAGGAGAATTGGATACGCCTTCTTGTTTTCCTTCCAGGTGCCCTTAATACAAAAATTCTTTCAAAAATTGTTCTTGTCTTGTCTATTGGATATATGGAGCAAACCCTTCTTTTTACTGCTTAATGTCTTTCTATGCATAGATCTGGTTTTTTGCAGCTCTTTTCTTGATCAACTAACTACAGATCTGAAGATATTGGCAGCCACTTTTGATGTTAGGGCTATTAGTTATGCGTAGCTAAAGTGGTATTTTTTCGTACACTTCGACAAAGGATTCATACTAACAATTTTATATTGTAAAATTTGGGTGAATCATTTTTGAAAAAAAATGGAAATTGGCGAATCTTTTTTTTGGAAAGATCGTGGAAAATTAGCCCACCTACGAATATTAGCCCCTAAAATTTTCCATGTTTAGGAGCTCGATATTGAAACGGTTGTAACTATGTAATTCTAGATCTCCAAGGTCTAAAATTTAGTCCTATGGTAGCCCTCTGAGTCTTATTTCCAATTACATAGTTTAGACGTAATTTTGATTCTCCAAGAAAAAATTATGCCTTATCTCCCACAATGACCTAATTATGGATTGGTTCAGCAGAACAAACTTGTATGACATGCCATATGTCATTGTTATGAATTTCGGCTCTGAAATCGATACACAAAAAACTAAAGTCTGTGTAATTTCAACCACTTTTTACTTAATTCCAATCTGATGTCAAAAACAAAATTTATGACGATTTTTCCTCGGTCACATGTTTGAGATGAAATTTTGGATCCTAGAAAAACCCTGAATTCCTCAGATCATATCTCCAAAAATATAAAGAACAAATATCTGAAATGTTTACATGAAGTTTCTCAGGATTTCTACTCAAATGGGTTTTTTTATTATCTTATGAACCTTCGTCGTAAAAATTTTATAGAGAAAATTCCAAGATGACCTGTTTACAGCAACGAAACCCTAATATCCAAAGCTCTGAAACCAAATGTTATGCAACGAACTCACAAAACAGAACAAAATATAGTTCAACGACTTAGAAATCAAACTCTGTGAGGGGTAGCCTTATTTACATTACATAAATGAACAATTATTTGATGATACAAATGAAAAAACCTTCTTTCTATATATAGGAATCCAATGGGTCACAATATAATCTTAGCTGACATAACAATAAAAATATAAGGGCACAAAAATAATAATAGTGGGCTTCTATGGGGCACAATAATAACAATATGGGAACTACGTGGGTACAAAAGTAACAATAAGGGGGCTATACTAACAATAACAATAAGGGGATATACTAGTATTATAAGGACCTAGCAAATTTTTTAACTTTAAAAGAGGTTTGCATTCAAGAAACTTGGTCCCTCTCAATACTTGATAAATTTGAGTTAAAATGAATCTATGCTAATACTATTATTAACCATAATTAAAATCACTATTAAAATCTTTTAATTCCTATGTTTTCGATATACAAATAATTAACAAATATGATAATAGTTATATATTTTATGGATGTATAAATTATTATTATACCTATTGTAGGCACAAGTAAATAGCAATCAATATGACATTGACCTGATATTAATCTCTTTGACTTTTTTCATATCGCTCGGTTAGCCAATATTTTCATAAAATTTTATATTAAAAATTATTTAAATTTTCCCTAACCTATTATATTGGGTTACTATTGGTCCATAACATTTTGGGTCTCACTAGAGACTTTATTCCTTCTAGTGTATTATAATTGGTTATAAAGCTTAGGATATGCTAAGTTTCCAAATATTAATATGATGGCATCTAGATTCATGGGGATGCTTGACTTATTTTCATATATGAAAATAACAAATCTTTTAATGAAATATTATATTTTAAATTATTTCTCCCACTACCTCTATTGCCACACCACATCTCACCCTTTCACTACTTGTTTAGTGTTTAAAAGATAATACTTTCAAATCCTACCACCTCTGCCACCACACCACATCTCACTGCATCACCAATTTTTTTCTCTATCATTAGTATTAATTCAACCACCATGAGGATGGTTATTCAACCTCCACCTTTGATTAACAAATATTTCCAAAATGAAGATATGAATAACCAAGCACCGCAATTGTATCAAAGCCTACCCTTCAATATCACTCATACCAACACACTTATTCTTTGAATTGCAATCCTATATTTTAGACATCCCCATAGAATTAGAGCTCAGGAACTTTGTGTCATACGTATATTAATGATATCGGGGTAGCCATGGTCTATAGAAATGACAACACTTACTACACACTTACAATAGTTCTATCACTTCTCTCCAAATACAAGTAGACTCCAATGCATCCAAAGCTTACATTTGTGTCCTCTATTTTAACTCATTGTTGCTTATGAGTTGGTGGAGCTATAGAGTGGAGATATCGTGGGTTGCACCATTAGAAACTTCCTATAATTCTTAGGTAGATTGTCACTAGAACTCCACTTGCTTACTTGAAGCAACTAATTCTGGGAGATCCAAGTGTCGTTGAATTTGATACTATATTGTTGACACCTAATCCTTAAGGATGGGGAAAATATTTTGTAGATATGTACATACAAAATGAGAATACAAAGCCTGATCTTGGAATATGAATCATAAAAATATCTCCTCTCTATATATATTAAAGTTATTCTTAACAGAAATCACAATTTTGTGGATTTACCAAACTTGGCCTGACACGGTACCAAAGCCAGGTTATCCCTACCCTGGCCTAACATGGTATCAAAGCACAGGTCTGTCGGTCCAAATTTGGCATTCTTTTTCCACTATAACTCCTATTAGTTCTGCCCTATTATTTCCATGTGCATGCGAAAACTTGAGCATTCTCTATACGCTAGACCTATGAACTTAAATTTGTTTTTTTCCTCTCTATGCAACTAAGATAGGGATAATTAAATCTATTTTTGGGTGGTATACATGCTTAATCCTTATTAACTGTGCATATATTGTTCTTTGTGTGTATATTATGGACTGCGTTACATTGTTGTTGACTTTGAGATTTGTTCAATTTATGTGTGCTTTGAGGGTAAAATTATTTATATACATGTGTTAAACTATTGTTGTTGGTTCCAAATCATTTTTGAATTGAGTACGTTGATATGAAATATGTGTGAAGTAGTGACTTATATTTGTATTGTAGAGTAGTTAGTGGTATGTTGAGATGAATTATTTTAATATGAAATTTGGTTATGGTTACATGGTTGTGAAATTATATTCAATATTGTGGGATTGTATTTAATATTGTGTGAGGGAGGAGGGAAGACATTTCTATTAGATACCTTAAAATCCATTTCACACTAGGTGTTGATTGTAATATTGTTTTAGTAGTTCTTTCTCTTATTTCAATGCTTTTGTTAGTGTCAGTATTTGCATCCTTCCACCTGTGATCAAATAAACTCTTTCATGTCATGTTAAGGGTCCCATTCGGAATTTTTTTCATTCCATTAGGTCATCATGCAAAAATTTGGTCACTTGGTGCAGATTTATGTTAGATATCACTCCTTTCAAAATATTATAACTTGTTGGCTCATTTCAAGACTTTGCTGAGTGTACCATCAGTCATGAGTTTTCATCATCATCTCAGTCATTTTATTCATGGTTTCATTCAGTCAAAGTCTCCATTAGGTATTAGGGTTTCCAAGGTCATCAAATCACCATTTCATGCATAAAGCCCAACAAATGAAGGAGTGCCAATAAGCAAGTTTCATGAGTAAGTTTGATTTGTAAATATGATTTCAGAGCAAAATGTAATTTTATTTTTCTTAATTTGTAATAAATTCTCAAAATTCCAAGTAGCTGCACACTCAAAGTTCCATCAGTAGATAGCCAAAGTTCCAAAAAGTCAAATAGTGCTCCTAAGCCATCAAAGGATGAAGTTCAATGGTCTAGTTTAGAAATTAAAAGATAAAGAGCAATGAAAAGTCAATTTCAAGAAGGGAAAGGTGGGGCCCAAGGTTTCTTAATGACATTTCTCCAAGTATAAAGGCTCCCAAATACCAAGAAAACATTCATTTGCATATTCAAAACATCGAGCTCTCAGTATCCCAAGAAAAAAACTGATTTTTCCTTTAAAAAATTGAATTTTGGGCCGTTTGCTGTGCTTTTTCTAGTTTCACGTTGCACTTTTTCCAGTTTTTCACTGCGTTTTTTCTCTACATGTTGCGCTTTTTGCAGAAGGGCTACTCTGCAAAGGTTCTCATCATCAATTCATGGTTTCTACAGCTGTTTTCAAGTAAGTGGCATCTCCATAGCCCCTCCTTTCAGCTTGTGGTGTCAATTTCATGATGTATACCCTCCATTACATTTTATGTTATGTTTTAAGCAATTGAAACCCTAGTTCCTAATTTATAAAATCAATCACTCTCCCAAGGAAATATACACCTTCCCTACACCCTAATTCACTCCCCACTACCCATACACTCACTTACTTCCCATTCCTATGCCCTATTTCCTAAACCCTAACACCCTAGATGTGCTTTCCTAGGAAGCTAGATGCCTCCCTTTAATACAATTTCCTACCCTATTTCCTTAACTATTTCACCCTCCCATTACTTCCTTAATCTCACTAATCCCTTCCTAAATTCCCTCAAATTTTCCCTTACCCATAAAATCACCTAACCCCACTATCCTAGTCCCTTTCCCTTCCCTTTCTTCCCTAGGGTTTTCAAACACAAAATAAGCATAATGGAGAAAGAAAGAAATGCCACAGATGAAGACAAGAAAACATATAACAAAGGAGGGAGGATTTTGAGATTAGAGCCAATAGAAACAATAGAACTAATGGCATTATCCTTAGCTATCAGTGTTTCCAGCATGTGGGTTACATTGAATTCTGTGAGATGGTACAAAGAGTTCAAAGTCACCCTAATTTTACCATGGTTTTCATCATCAACCTCTAAAACAACCAAGTGAATATAGCAGGGGTGACCTTCACTATCTCCACTAATATCATAGCAACAAAAACATGGATACCCAATGTGGGTGAAAAGTGGCTTAAGACCAAGGATTTGGATGCCTAGTTGTATGAGCCTTATCTCAAGGCATCTTACAAACAAAACATCAAAAAGGTGTTTCCTTTTGGTAAGTTGTTGAACAATTTTACCCCCATGATGAAAATAATCATGAAATACTTTTTGTGAGGGCATATTCTCTAGATTATACGACTATCACATCAGGTTTCTCATGCATTTCACTAGGTTGAAATTTCTCAACCTCCCCTACTACTTGTACAGAAGCATTGATAAAATGGCCTACAATGTGCAAAATAGATATTTTGAGCTTCATATGAACATCCTCTTCCATCACTCTCTAATCAAAATTATTGTCCTTCACCAGCTTAATTAGCTAAACATATCACGGGAAAATTTCATAGAGGATGATGTCTTCACTACAGGTCCAATTCAAACTACTAGACCTAGTATTCCACCAACAGCTTTAGTTCCTCACAAGAAGACTAGGAAAACTAGAAGGGCTATAGTGAAAGCGGTAAAAGAGGTCAAAGAAGCGAAAAGGGTCAAAACCTACTAGAGGGGACCTAGGCAAGTGTTTTCTCCACAGATTGTGGAAGGGCTTTCCTTCTTCATCAACAAAGTAGGGAAATCAAAAGCAGAAAGAGGTAGTTTTACATGAGGAGGAAGACCTTCATGAGGAAGAAAGAGAATTTGAGTTGGTGGACTTGGATGTCCAAGATGATAATGAGGCCTCAAATATGATCATCAAAGAGAAGGATTCCATAATTAAATAATTTCAAGACAACATGGCAAGAGCCCAATTTGTCATATCATTCCTTGAACAAGAGAACAAGCAGCTGAAATACAAGCAAGTACGCATGGAGTTAGAGATGCTAAAGGAAAAGAGACAAGACATAAAGGTAAAATAGTGATGACACCTGATGATTCTGACCATGGTGAGACTCAAAACACGAAGACAAGGCTAAAAACTAGAAGTATTAAGAGAGATTTAGAGTAGGAGAAACATGAGGTAGAGAAGCTTAGTTTTGAGGAAATGATTGCAAGGGAAATTGATGATGACAAAGAGGTGTGGCTTGACAGAGTTAAAATTCACCTTGAGAAACTCCTCCATAATGACAACAAGGAAAATGAGATGCTCATACATATGGCCAACAGATACATCACTAGAAACAAGATTTGTAACATCAAGATCAAGCAGTTGAAGTAAAAACGAAAGAAAACCCTAATCAAGCATAAGGAGGAGGATAAACTTGATATTATTTTCGATGCTTCCCTGGTTGCTTGATACAACTCATCAGCACTTCATCTACCAATTTTTAATAATTTTGAGCAAGTTTTCAAGTTTTTGGCATTTCTGCAAATTTTGACACACTTTTTGCACAATCAGCCTGCAAAAAGCACAGCATGGGCCACAGTGCAATTTTTTTTTAGGCTTATAAATGACAAATGGGTTGCATGTTTAGATTAAAAGTGATGTCTACATGAAATTTTGACTATTGGCACTCAAAAAACAGAGCTTTTGACAAGTGAAAATGGCCAAAAACCACTAAAACCTTTCTGCCTCATTTTCCAGACCTTCGTTGTGCTTTTGGAGCAATATTGGGAGATTCAATTTTTGAGGAACTTCACTCAATCATTTCTAGTTCTTGAGGAAAATTTTGAAAACTAGACTGGAATATCTTTCCAATGAGCCATCTTGGGCCCAATTTGGACTTCGGGAAGGCATTCAAAGCTCAATTTTAAGGCCCATGCAATGCTTTTTCCAACCACGCTGCACTTTTTTTAAGCACGATGCGCTTTTTGCAGTTTCATGTTTTCTTAAAAAATTTCCAGTTTGATCAGTTGATGGATGAATTCGGTGGATTTTTACTGATGTATGAAATGTAAATGTAATTATTTCCTAAATAGTTACTAGGGGTAGATACATCATGTAAAAATTAAATTTTGGTCAAAGTGAATCAGTTTCATGAATGATAGGGTTGAGTTGGCTAACCTCCCTAATCACTAGGATTCTGGTTGAGAACTTAGTGGATCAGCTCCACAAGTCAGGGATTCGACCCCTGAGTGTGGGATAAATTTTTCTTTTTTCTATTTCTTTCATTTTGTTTCTCATTGCAATGGTTGGATGTTGTAGAATTTGATCATTGAACATTATTGCAATCAGAATTTTGGCAAGAAATAACAGGCTGAGTTGCAACTATTTTGATGGGATACCTATGGTAATGTGATTTAACATTGTTTCTTCTTATGTTTTGAAAACGTGTGAATGTATAGTGATTTTATATTCATGCCATATTTGTATGTAATTGATTCTTAAGTCAAAAAGACCAAATACCTTAGCGTATGCTCTGTTTTGGAGGAATAGTTACAGTTTTGTTCATCTTTCTTCTAATTGAAAAGAAGTCATATTGCCATGCTCTTTTTTGAAACCCTAGCAATCTAAATCACTTCATCAGATTCCTTATTATGTTAAGCTACTTACCTACCTTGCCCCATCAAATCTTTGCAATAATGATCCTTTTTTTCCCTGACCTAGTGCTTCCTTGATTTATTCACCATCCAACACCTCAATTTTATCAACCAAACCTAGTGCTACTATACCTAGCCTAAAATATTTTTTATCCAGTCATTTTGGTTGTGATCTTGTGGAGAGAGCCCTCTCCTTCCTCGTAGGGCTAGCTACTTGGTAAAATATTGGTATGTGGTTACCTCTGCTAGTATTTTCTCAGCCTCAGAGATCCGGTGAAGTGATAAAAACTTGGAGTAGTTCTCATTGGAAAAAAAAACCACCATGAATGATCTATAAAGATAAAACATTACCTCATTTTCAATTAACTATGGAAAGGTGTTTCTGAAGGAGAAAATGGAAATCCACCTAAAAATCCTGCATCATACAAATAGCTTGCCATA
This sequence comes from Pinus albicaulis, assembly GCA_034641835.2. Classification (NCBI taxonomy): domain Eukaryota; kingdom Viridiplantae; phylum Streptophyta; class Pinopsida; order Pinales; family Pinaceae; genus Pinus; species Pinus albicaulis. The sequence goes on along the minus strand of CM076573.1, from coordinate 918,928,331 downwards.
TGGTAAAATAAGAGTAGCAAGGCCTATGCCTTGATTGTTGCATCGGTAAATGAAGAGGTGATTTTTCACATTGCACCATTTACCAATGGCTTTAGTGCCATAAAGATGTTGAAAGAATTATATGACTCACACTCAAAGCTTAAATTAGTCCAACTAATGATCAAAATATTCTACCTTGAATTGAAAGATGATGATCCCCTTTCACTGGCCTCTAAAATCAAAGCTATTATACATGATTTAGAAGAAATCAGGGTTAAAATGGATGTTCCTGTCACATATTTCTTCAAGGAACTATATCCCACATATTTTCACTATCTTGAATCATTACAAGCTAGTGGGAAACTTAAAGAAATTACTTTTGACTTCTCTTGTGGAGAAGTTTTCATAAAGAGATAAATATTTTGGGAAGAGGAAATTAATTTTGACTCTCTTGTGGAGAAGTTTGCATAAAGAGAGCAATATTTTGGGAAGAGGAAGATAGTTAATCGGTCTTCTGAAGAATTTGTGTGTCTTGAACATAAAGAGAAGAATCAAGCACAAGGTTATTCTAGAAGAATAAGTGGTAGAAGAGGATGCAAAAAGAAGAATAAAAAAGGCGGGAGTGAAAACATTACCAAGGAGGAAGACCTAATCTTCATATATATGTTGCAATATAAATGGACATGGTGCATCCACATGTAAGATCTCCCAGGACAGAATCAAGCAAGAAACAAATACATAGAAAGGAAAATCACCAGATCCAGGGAAAGGTAAAGCACTTGAATCCACTCATTATATTGTGGCACATTGCAATATTTGAGTAGCTGAAGACTTGTTTAATACTTCACTTTCTTCATGGAAATATGCATGGTTTCATGATATAGGAGCAACTCACCACATGACCTTTCAGAAGGACTTCTTTGAATATTTTAGTGACAATGTAGATCGATAAATCTACTTTGCATACAAATCAAAACTCAATCCATCCATACTTGGAACCATCATGCTCAAATTTCCTAGACTCACAAAATTTATTTTGCATGACGTTCTCTACCTCCCAGATTTGTGGAGAAACTTCCTTTCCTTGGTTCACATCTGCCAGCAAGGACACTCCATTCACATGTTTGATGGAAAAATTGAGGTGAGAAAAGCATTAGACAATTCACTTGTCATGATCGAGTTAGAAGAATAAATACTTTTGAAGCTACAAGGAACCTTTTCTTGTTCCCATAACTATGCATACAACTCCCAGTATGAAGAAGGTACATTACCATATAGTCTCTTATGTCATGCTAAATTTGTACATTTGAACTATGAAAGTATTTTTTTATTGAAGAGAAATGATGTTACTGATTTACCAACCATTCATATGAAACTGAAGTAATGTGATGCTTGTATCTTAGGAATACATAGCAAATAACCATTTCATAGTTCTCTTTCCAGAGCATGTAGAAAGCTTGAACTAATTCATTTCGAATTGTGTGTCCCTATGCTTGTTACTTTTACAAATGGAAATAAATACATGATGAATTTTATTGATGACCACTCTAGAATGTGTTGTGTACATCTATTGAAAAAAAAATCTAAAGCTTTTAAAAAATTCAAAAATTTCATTTATGGATTTTAAGGAATACACAATCTCATATTGTCTTTATTTGTACTGATAATGGAAAATAATATACTTAAAATGAATTCAAAAACTATCTTCGCAAACATGGGATTCAACATCAAACAATTGTGCCTTATAACCCTCAGCATAATGGTGTGGCTGAAAGGGTGAACATGACAATCTTAAATGTGGTTCATTCAATGATGTTTTTCAAAAATGTAAAGTTGATGTTCTAAGCTAATGTAGTTCTATGTGAAATGTATATTAAGAACAAATGTCCATCTCATGCTCTAAAAAACAAGACTCCTAATGAAATGTGGTATGAACACATTCCTTCAGTGTGACATCTCGTGGATTTTGGTTCTACCTTCTATGCCTTGATTCCTAAGGAACAAATAAACAAATTTGGTGCAAGGAGTCGAAAGTGTATCTTCTTGGGGTACTAAAGGCACTCAGATACCTCCATAGCATATCATCTCTACAATGAAGTAAATACGAAATTTATATTGAATAGAGATGCGGTTTTAATTCTTGAATCTTCCAAGATTGACAATGTTGTTGAGCGACAACTTGATCGCTTGTACAGATTCGAGAATGAAAATTATTTTTAGGAATTCGATAATGAGATTCCACATATTGAAGGGGGGATCCCTATGCTGATCTGACATATATTTAGGATCATCTACAAGGAAACTGCACAAAGAGTAAGTGGATCAAATTGTTCCTACGATTATTCTAAGAAACAAATGTAATGATTTCTATTAAATTTGAATAATTTGGTATAACTTTCACTCTTGAGATGTATCCCTCTATATTGAACCTAATGATTGTGATAATATTCATTAAGAGGTTCCAATTAGAGGTCAATATTGATACCCTGTATTTGAAATTTAGTTTTCAAAATTTTCAATGAAAAATACGTCTTCACAATTCACAAGGGAATTTAAAAGCATTACAATTCTTTGAGCTTTACTTTTTCAAAAAAATTAATCAAATTTGTTTCTTCAAAATATAGTAAATAACTTAAATCATTACAAATATTTGAGTTTTACCTACCATTAATTTGATGAATATTTATGTTTTTTTCTAATTTTTTCTTTGGAATTTAGAATATTAGCTAAAATTCTCATTATACCCTTCCATTTTTGTTATCAATGGGGTTTCCTTAGAATTTAGAAATGAAATTGACACATTCTAACCCTTCAAGCGTTATTTACTAAAAAAATTATAAATATTTCCACTTTGGCAGGATCTCACATAGGAATTCAATAAACTAACTCAAATTATCACCAAATCCCTCCATTCTTAGTGCTGCGGGATTGAATAAGAAAAGAAAACATGTAAAGAAGAAAATGACTAGCTTTGAGATTATTCCAAGAACAGTGAGGAATTAAAGTGAACATGGGATACTCACAACAATATTTGAATCCATCTTTGGTGAGGTTAGTTCACCAATCCTTCTTAGGGATTCTGCATAGGAGATAAAATTGGGTCTATTCTATAGAATTTTTGTCAAACTCATACACAAAAATATCCTTGATGGAAGAGCTCAACATTTTCTCTTGGTATCTGTTGGCCATTTAACTCCTATCATTTTCCATTCCTAAAGCTTCCAATGCCTCATAATGGGGCTCATATTCCCTCTCCAATAGCGTGTACTCTAATAATAGTGGCATTTCCTCTACCAAACTCCCACCATTCATATATAAGTTCTCTCAAGTCAGGAATGTGTTTCATATTGATCGGGATAGTGAAATATCCCACTAACCAAATAGTAAGAGTAGGAGTATTATCTCCTTTTATATTTTCTAAGAAAGCATGCAAGTATGTGTACAATATTATGAAGTTTCATACATGTAAAAGTTCACAATGTTATAAGAAATTAGCATGAAAATTAATGTTTAACTAAATTAAATCAACACGAAATAGTTAATTAATTATGTTTGTTTAATGGTTACTACGTATAGACACATAATGCCACTAATATGGATTCTCTTTCATGTATGACGTGTGTTATCAACAAAAGGCTCTTGAAAGTACTAGCTTGGGATTATCCTAGGATTAGAGATTACTCTAGCTTGGGATTTACAACAAGATATTAATATCAATAAGTTGGCATAGGCATAGAAATTTGACTTAGTATCAGCATTCTTACATATTCCCATAAGTAGAAGAAGCACCAATTGATGTTTTACCACAAATAATAGAAGAAAAGGAACCTAAATCAAACATGGTAGCATCTATTATAGGTGCATATCAAGTTTCATCTCTAGGTCCACAACCCATTTCAGAAACAAAAGCACACAAGATACTCAAATGGCTAGATTAGTAAGATATGAAATTCTAGCTAGAAGGCATCAAGGGGTTACAAATTTTTGAGCTTCTTAGGACCACTTTTTTAGTGGAAAAGGTAATTGATGTTGATACCTACATAGATTTAAACATGGAATTTAATTTTTTTTCATCATTCTATTTGTTAGGTTTTGTGCTTAATTGTGAGTGTTATGAGCAATCTAGGAATAATTTTTTGGTTTTCCAGCTTGAACCACATTGTGCAATGGTTTCTTTATTATTTGATCATGTCAGTTAGTTCTACTTCTCTTACAATTTCATTATTTTTCACTTAATTTGATTGGAAAATAGTTATTTGCAACATATATTACACTGAAAAATAATATGCATGTACAACAAAAGCTATATGGCCATGTGCTAGAAAGTGGCCACGTCATGTTTCCCTTCCCACATAAGCTGTTGAGATTCAACAAGATGATGAGCTTAGTGAAAATCAGTCACCTTCACTAAGTGGGCCCACAGGCTATTTTTAATTATAAGTCTATTTTTAGACATGGTGATCATATTTTAGAAGTTGCAGGATGCTGTTTGTGGATGGTTGGTCAAGTTGGAAAAATAGATGAAATTCTATTTTTAGAATATTGGGCGAAGTCTATTTATAGATCGTCGATCTAAAAATAGAAGTGTCGATTAATATTAGCTCTTAATAATAATCTAACAATAAACATCAACTTATTCTCTTGGAGCACTTAATTTCAGTGTACAAATTTGGAAAATCAGTGGGCTGAAGGAATTACGCAATTACTAGGGTTTAATGGTGGTTCATGCATGGAGGACTCAGTTAGAACTGAAGTGGAAAATTTATGACAGAGTTGGAAGAGTAGTTCATGGAGTTGTTACTCAGTTTAACTCAGTTAATGGAGTTAAACTTAGTTGAGCTAGTTGTATCTAGTCTAACTGAATGATACACTAGTGAGAGTGGAGTGAATTAATTAGTTAATTAATTCACAAATAACAACTCACTAATCAACTGAACAAATACATCAGTTAACTACAATGCATGTCAGTTCCAGTGGAGACCAAGTGGAGAGATAGGTGAAAGGGAAAGATGGACTATCCGTTGTGACTATAGTGATGCATTGATTGCACCACACACACATTGGAGTTGCCAATGAGGATTGCGCAGTTCAAGCAAGGTAGATTCGAATTAATTCAGAGGTCTTCTTTAGCAGGGATTGCGTAGTGGAGGCAGGTTATCAGGTAGCAAGAAATTAGTGCATGGATTTGTAGATTTTTTATGATTAGTATGTGACGATTGATTGTACTGAGAGCTTGGTGTACTAAGCTTTGTATGAGATTTTTATATGATCTCAATGATACATAATATATGATAGTTGGGGATTTTAGCTTCAGGCTTTCCCGTTAAACAAATATGTTATGTGCGATTGTTTTTATTGCTTCATGTGTTTGCAATTGAGTTTCTAAATTTCCGCAAAAGATTAACAGTGGAAGGATTCTATATTTAGTAGGAAGATAAATATTGTTAGATCAAGAGAATCTGGATATATACATGCATCTTGTATATAATTTCTACATGGTATCAAAGAGTGTTAATTCTTGAAGATTGCAATTGTAAAGAATTGTTGAGTTTGTGCTGGTGGACAATTCGAATTTGCTACAGAAAATTCTTGGTGCGAAAGTTGAGTATACATTGAAATGTCTTTTTATGAGTTGCGATTGGAGTATGCCCTTGATGGCAGCTCAAATTACATAGCTTGGAAGGACAGGATGGAGGCGGTGCTGGAAGATAATGGACTGAAGGAGTTCATCGATAGCAATGTTTGTAAGCCGGGATCTAGCGATGTTGCATTACTTGACGCATGGCAAAAGAAGATAGCAAAGACAAGAAGAATTCTATTGGAAGGTGTGAAGGACCATATTGTGTCTAGCCTTCATGGGAAAGCCACTCCATTTACAATGTGGAAGGCTTTAACAGATTTTTTCCAAAGCAGTAGCGACTAGAGGAAGTTGGCGTTGAAAGATAAGCTCAGAAAAATAAAAATGGAGAAGGGCGACAGTATTCCAAAATATCTCATGAAGTTTGTCCAATGTAGGGATGAACTGGGAAGTGTGGGGATTACTGTTGATGATGAAGACTTGGTGAGCTTGGCTCTCCTTGGGATTCCGAAGAGTTGGCATAGCTACGAAGACTCTGTCAATGGACGGTACAAACTGTCAGGATGGGAGCGACTTTGGTCGGTTCTTGTGCAAGAGGAGGTAAGGCGAACTAATAGGGATGGCTCTTCATGGAAGAATGAATATGAAGAGAATTGCACTTTGGCTGCCAAAGCAAGGAAATGGAAGGGGAAGAAATTTCCTTCAAAATCCGAAGCTAAAGGCAAGAAGCAGGATTTGTCCAAGGTGAAGTATTTTCACTGTCACGAACATGGGCATTTCACCACTAACTGCCCACAGAAGAAGAAGAAAAAGAAGGTTTCTGGAGCTGCAGCTGGAGAAGCCTTAGCCTCGCAATTTGAACTTGATTTCTCTTTGATCGCATTCTTGGTTTCAAGCTCAATGGGATTGGTGTGGTATCTTGATAGTGGTGTGTCTTTCCATATGACGAGAGACAAGGAGTTGTTTAGTGACTTAGAGGAGAAGGACCTTCAAATGCATATAGAGATGGGTGACGATGGTCGATACAGTGTGACTGGCATTGGGACCATTACCTTTGAGAGGGATTCAGGTAATCCATTTCCGTTGAAAGATGTTATGCATGTTCCAGGTCTGAATAAGAACTTGGTCTCAGTCACAATGTTGGAAGACAGAGATTATGACATTGTTTTTAGCGATGGAAAAGCTTTCCTGTGACATAAAACAATGGTTCAAACCAAGATGATATGGATTCGAGTTAAGAATATATACAAGTTGGAGGTAGATGGCCACACTACAATTATGGGCAAAGCAGAAGAAGTGGTGAGCCGGGATGAGGGCGAATTATGGCACAGGAGATTGGGCCATATTCACCATGGCGCTTTGAATATTTTGCAGTAAATTTCTACTAGACATCCCGAGGGTACTCTTGCATAGTCATATCAGTGCAAGGGATGTATTATGGGTAAGTTTGTGAAGACCACCTTTCATGAGAAGGAGAACCATGCTTCGGTGATCCTGGAGAGAATTCACACAGACGTGTGTGGACCTTTCTCAGTTGCTTCAACAGAAAAACACAGGTATTATGTTATATTTTTTTATGACTATTCTCGTAGATGTTGGATCTTATTCATGCAGAAGAAGAGCGAAACATTCTCAAAGTTCTGTGAGTTTAAAGCATTGGTGGAGAAGGAGTCGGGGAAGCAAGTGAAGTCTCTATGGAGTGATAATGGTGGTGAATACATCTCGGGTGTATTCAAAGACTTCTGTAGCAAAGAAGGAATTTGAAGAGAACTCATAGCGCCTCATAACCCACAGCAGAATGGGGTCACTGAGAGGAAGAATAGAACAATCATGGGTGTTGCACGAGCGATGCTGCATGACCAGGGCCTACCGATGCACTTGTGGGCGAAAGCATGCAACACTGCAGTTTATGTGCAAAACCGTAGTCCTCATAGAGTACTTGGCATGAGTACACCTGAAGAAGCTTTTACTAGTAAGAAGCCTGATATTTATCATTTGAATATTTTTGGCTCATCTGTTTACATTCATGTGACAAAGGACGCCAGGAAGAAGCTGGATCCGACTGCAGAAGTTGGGATATTTGTGGGGTACATAGAAACACCCCATAATTATCGTGTGTATTTTCCAAACAGCCGGATGATTGTGGTACGACGGGATATAAAATTCAATGAGGTGAAATCCATGAAGTTGTCGCTTGAGAGGGAGCTACACTTGCATGTAGAGGAGGAACTTCTTGTTCCCAAAGATGAACCTCTAGATGTGGATCAGCCACGGGAGGAGATTCATGGAGTGGAGGAGTCCACTCATGCAGAACCAAACATCATACAAGGCAGAAAGCGTACCATAGAAGCTGAGAGACTGAAGCTTGATGTGACACAGAATGTAGGAGTCCCTACATCACAGCGCAGACAGAGACAGTCACCTAACCATTTTACTAGATACATGGCTCCTATGAGCAACTGTAACGTGACAAATCCATCTTCTTTTAAAGAAGCAGTGCAGGAGCCCACATGGGTAGATTCCATGGTGGAGGAGTATAACTCCATTGTCAGAAAAAATGCTTGGGAGATTGTTCTAAGGCCGGTGGGAAAATCAGTTGTAGGATCAAGATGGATCTATAAGGTAAAGCAAGCTGCTGATGGGAGCGTCGAGAAGTATAAGGCAATATTTGTTGCACAGGGCTTCTCACAGATCGAGGGGATTGATTATGAAGAAACCTTTGCACTTTTCACACGGTATTCTTCCATAAGGACCATCCTTGCTCTCTCAGCGCAGATGGGTTGGAACATTCATCAGATGGATGTGAATACTGTGTTCCTTAATGGGATCATTGAGGAAGAGGTGTACATTGAGCAGCCTAAAGGATTTGATATCTTCAGCAGCGAGTCGCATGTGTGCAGACTCAAAAGATCATTATATGGGCTGAAGCAAGAACCTTGTGCTTGGTATACATGGATCGATAGCTATTTCATTGGACTTAGCTTCACCAAGAGTGAGGCGGATGCAAACCTGTACCAAATTGTGGTGGAGGGTAAGCTTTTAATAAATTTTCTTTATGTTGATGATTTAATACTAACTGGTGATGAGCAGTTGATACACTCATGCAAGGCAGATCTTGCAAAGGAGTTTTAGATAAAATATTTGGGCCTCCTTCATTATTTCCTTGGATTGGAAATATGGCAGCGGGAAGGTGAATTGTTTGTGTCTCAAGAAAAGTATGCTTGGGAAATGCTGGAGAAGTTTCACAAGCAAGGCTGCAAGCCTATCAACACTCCTCTTCCAAGAAATTGGAGGAAAGAGGATGCTACATCGGAAAAGGTAGTGGATGCCACTGTTTATCGACAGTTGGTGGGTTCGCTCATGTATTTATTTAATACAAGACCAGACATATGCTATGCGGTGAACCAGCTTTCACAAGCGATGGTTAAGCCTACCAAGCTCTTTTGGAAGGAAGGCAAGCATGTCCTGAGGTATCTCAGGGGCACATCTGAGTATGGATTATGGTACAGACAGACGGATGAGGTGAAATTGCATGGCTTCATGGATGCAGATTGGGCAGCTAGCCCAATAGAAAGAAAGAGCACATTAGGAGGGATTTTTAGTATCGGATCTATAGCAGTTCCTTGGTACAACAGGAAAGAAATATCCATGGAACTTAGTTCATTGGAAGTAGAATACATGGCAGCAATTCAAGCTGCATGTGAGGCTATCTGGATGAGGAAGATCTTGGTTGGTTTTTTCGGTTCACATTTAGATCCTACAGTGATACATTGTGATAATCAGAGTTGCATTAAACTCTTGATTAATCATGTGTTTCATGATAGATCTAAACATATTGATATCCAATATCATCATATCATAGATTGTGTGTAGCGAAAGATCATGTTGCTTTAGTACATTCCTACGGAAGACTGGGATGCAAATATTCTGACGAAGGCACTCACCAGGAGAAAATTCGAATACCATAGAGGCAGGATCGGGGTGAAGGATAATCCCTATCTTGGTGAGAGGGAGGGTTGAGATTCAACAATATGGTGAGCTTAGTGAAAATCAGTCACCTTCACTAAGTGGGCCCGCAGGGTATTTTTAGGTGTAAGTCTATTTTTAGACTATGTCTATTTTTAGACATGGTGATCATATTTCAGAAGTTGCAGGATTCTATTTGTGGATGGTTGGTCAAGTTGGAAAAATATATGAAATTCTATTTCTAAAATATTGGGCGAAGTCTATTCATAGATCGTCGATCTAAAAATAGAAGTGTCGATTATTATTGGATGTTAATAATAATCCGACAATAAACATCAACTTATTCTCTTGGAGCCCTTAATTTCAGTGTACATATTTGGAAAATCAGTGGGCTGAAGGAATTATGCAATTCCTAGGGTTTACTGGTGGTTCATGCATGGAGGACTCAGTTAGAACTGAAGTGGAAAAGTTATGAAAGAGTTGGAAGAATAGTTCATGGAGTTGTTATTCAGTTTAACTCAGTTAATGGAGTTAAAATCAGTTGAGCTAATTGTATCTAGTCTAACTGAATGATACACTAGTGAGAGTGGAGTGAATTAATTAGTTAATTAATTCACAAATAATAACTCACTAATCAACTGAACAAATACAATAGTTAACTACAGTGCATGTCAGTTCCAGTGGAGACTAAGTGGAGAGATAGGTGAAAGGGAAAGATGGACTATCCGTTGTGACTATAGTGATGCATTGATTGCACCACACACACATTGGAGTTTCCAATGAGTATTGCGCAGTTCAAGCAAGGTAGATTCGAATTCATTCAGGGATCTTATTCAACAATTTTTGCGCAATGGAGGCAGGCTATCAGGTGGCAAGAAATCAGTGCATGGATTTGCAGATTTCTTCTTATTAGTTTGTGACGATTGATTATACTGAGAGCTTGATGTACTAAGCTTTGTATGAGATTTTTACATGATCTCCATGATACATAATATATTATAGTTGGGGTTTTCAGCTTCAAGCTTTCCTATTAAACAACTGTGTTATGTGCGATTGTTTTTATTGCTTCATGTGTTTGCAATTGAGTTTTTAAATTTCTGCAAAATATTAACAGTGGAAGGATTCTGTATTTAGCAAGAAGATAAATATTGTTAGATCAGGAGAATCTGGATATATACATGCATCTTGTATATAATTTCTACATAAGCACATTATGCCCCTTCAAATCCCATTATCCGTCACCCTACCAACATCCCCTTGCAATGCCCAATGTTTTGTCCTTTTTCAAAATTTACTTTCAATTATGTAGAATTATTTTCCTAATAGGATTGAATTTGAATTTTTATTCATATGTATTCCAAGATCTAATTTTTTGTGCATTTCTCCTATATATCTAGTTGTATGTGAATACTTTTCCTGATATGACTTTTGCTTATGGACAATGATGTATTTTGACTTTATGTTGTATGAGATCATATTTACATAACTTAGAATGTAATTCTTTTATTTGTGTTGAATAGTGGGTTTATTAAGTCTTTGTTAACAATATTCTTGGATTTGTGACTCCTATAATATCTTATCATGGCATAGTTTGTTGACAAACATCTCAATAAATTTTATTATTGGTAGTAATTTTGGAAGAAAAAAACATTTTGATTATTTGAGAGAAATATAGAATGGCTAGGAAGTGATGTAGGGACATCAAATGTGGGTATCCTACTTTATTAAAAAAAAAACCTCAAAATTAATATTTGTGGATGACATATACAGATATGTCCTTATTGTACACTAAAGAAAAAAATTAAAACTAATTATTAAAAAACTCATAATAAAGAGAATAATAACCAACATAGTAAAAAAAATAATAAGCCAAAAGATCAAAAGTCCATAAATGAGTAATAGATGTCAACAAGTGACAATTCCTTCTCTCTAATGTTGAAAAATACTTCCTTCTCATGAATAGTAGCTTCTCAGTATCAAAATTGGTTCTCGTCATCACTTAAAAGTATTGTTGTGGAACGAAGTTCTATTTATGAAAATCTTGACTTGAGTTATTTTTTACTAGATTAGGAAGGAGTAAAACCATTTTACACAACAATATTCTTGTTGTGGAACCAAGGTCTATTTATGAAAATCTTGTCTTGAGTTATTTTTTACTAGATTAGGAAGGAGCAAAACCCTTTTACACAATAATAGTTTCTATGTGTTCATTGATGAATAGTAGCTTCCCACTAATGAAACATAGTTCCCACCATCACGAAAATCCCCACTGTAGAACCAAGGGTTGCCTTTAAAAATATTGTCCTAGGCTACTTTGTGCTTGTCCTAGGCTACTTTGTGTTGGGCTAGGAAGGAATAACACCCTTTTGCACAGTAATAGTTGTTTTTTTCTCATGGATAATGAGTAGTTTCCTATTGATGAATAGTAGATTCCAGCTAATGAAAGATGGTTCCTACCATTGCATAAAATTCCTCTTGTGTATTTAAGGGTTATCTTTGAAAAAAATGTCTCCAATTAGAATGGGAAGGAGTAATACCTTTTCACAATAAATTTTCTGGTGTATTTAAGGGTTGTCTGTGAAAAAATTGTCTCCAATTGGAATAGGAAGGAGTAAGACCTTTTCACAATAAAAGTTGTTTTTTTCTCATTCATAATGAGTAGTTTCCTATCGATGAATAATAAATTCCAACTAATAAAATATTGTTCCTACCATCACATAAAATTCCTCTTATGTATTTAGAGGTTGTCTCTAAAAAAATTGTCTCTAATTAGAATAAGGAGTAATAGGAAGGAGTAAGACCTTTTCACATAGTAATATTTGTTTTTTTTTTCATTACATGAGATGGAATGGGCTAATATTTAACCAAAGTGCCACTTTGGTTCATTTTCATACCATGGTAAATATGTTCAACACTCATTTTGACTCCCCTACATTTAAGGAGCTTAAAAAATGAAAGGTTTAATCAAAATAACAATTACCGAATACAAATGAGAGTGAGAGTTTTACGGGAAGAAATACAAGTAAGTTTCCTAGTAAGGAAATGGCTTAAGTTATAATTAATGAATTATGCAAATGAGTTCTTTTAATTCGATTTGGAAGTCCCCTTCTCAAGAAATCATGATTTGTAGGTGGTATTTGGCTTCTGACTTCAAGCCAATTAAATCATTGTACCTTGTGTAAAATACAATCCTTTCAGAATTGGTATCTGAACAAAAATTCTATTTCCAATTTTGTTGATGGAAGATAGTGGTATTTATAAAGTTTCCAATTTTGTTGATGGAGGTTAGTGGTATTTATAAAGTCTACTATATGTTAAAGTAGTGTCTTTAGCCTAATAGTGTACTATTATTAGTCCCTGCCTTCAGCAGGACCATAGCTATGGTTGACCGAGCATTAATTTATCTTTTGAGTGTTATTTTCAACTTTTTTCCATTTTAACCAAAATTTAATGCTGTCGATTTCCTTCACCTAAATTTTGAGAAAATTTTTTGGTCAGAATACATTGGACCTCTTATTACACCCATCAGGTGGCCCGATGTAAGAAGATTGTGACAATTCCATTTTATCCAAATTCTACTGCTCCGAAGATTGTGGCAATGCCATTTTATCCAAAGTTTTCTGCTAGTTGAGGAAATGGTGCAACGATTTTTTTATACCCCAATTTCGTTATATCCAAATATGTATATCAAGGCCTTTGTACATGTCTATTAGCATGCAAATTTCTCTTTCCACATGTCTATGAGTATGAAACTAAGCAACTCGCCCTATACACATAATGTCTATGAGTATACAACTCTGGCAGAAGGAATCAGGATTAGGTAGCTCTTGCAGAAGGTTGAAGGCTCAAGCAGGAATCAGGAAACTATGGCAAAAGGCTAAAGGCTGAAGTAGAAATCAGGAATCTAGAAGGCTCAAGCAGGAATCAGGCAACTATAGCAGAAGGCTGAAGGCTCAAGCAAGAATCAGGAATCACTGAAGCTGAAGCCAAATTAGTGAAGCCATCGTTGTATTTCCAGAGAGAGATTGCTTCTGAACACAAGATTCCAGACTCTTGCAAATAAAGAACAATTTGGAAAAATTCGGAAAGAATAACAAATTGACCGGTAGGGGTTTCGAGTACCTCTGAAAAGGAGGTCTGGTGGTGCATGTTGGGTTTCCTTACAGGGGGTGTATAAGGCCAATAGAACATCCCCTCCTGAAGGTGCATGCTCCCAGTTAGATTGTAGATTGTTTTATCTGAAGCAGTGAGATTGTTGAGCCTCTTGCCCATGTCAATAACGAGGTTCCAACATATTTTTCCCCTCCCTTCAAGGCAGGTGCAACCACTTGGAACACACTTGAGATCCCACAAATGCTATCCAGTTGCATGCTTGGTGGTGGAAAGACTAACTAGCCATTCCTGTAACTGCATCCCTGTCAACTCTTTCAAATTTGTGTGTTGTTGTTACGGAGAATCCAAATTCGTGTGTTGTTGTTACGTGAGAATTCTAATCGCCAATACACATGCATACCTTCAGGCAGGTCTACTGCTCGGTATAATGACCATTCGAGGCAATCCAACATAGTCCAGTTCATAGTCCTCATAGTCCAGCTCGAATACAGCAAACCCTGTGCTCGCAATATTATGTTCCTACTTGAAGAATGAGGTGTTTTTATGTAGAGCACCTCTACATACATGCTTGAGTCTGTTTGGAAGTGTGATATTAGGGGAACACGGTGGCCGTTAGGGTAAGAAACAAAAGAGAGAATTTGGGGATTTTGAACGCCTAGGGTTCACCTTAGTACTAGGGTTTATAGATCGGCTAGGGTTCACCTCAATCACCTTCTTCGACCTCCTCTAGCAATTCTGCTTCATCGCTTTCCAATTTCAGGTTTTCCCTCCTGGGAAATCCTAATCTCTACATATTCAAATAAATCACAAATGACATAATACAGTTCACTTTTGGAAGGCTAGGGAAGTTTTTCATTTGGAGGTGTTACCTCAGGGAAGAGATGGTGGTGCTCACGATAAGAAACTAGAAGAGGAAATTTGGGGATTTTGAGTGCCTATGGTTCACCTCAGTTGTCGCTTGTAATATATCTTAACTTCCCATGGATCCTTAGATTTGTGGTGGGAAATATTGTGTATTGTGTTGTTTCGTTTAAACCAGTAGTCCATTGGTTAAAGATCATCTGAAGTTCAGGTCATTCACACTCTTTGATTTACCACTTTGACAGGGGTGAGGCAATTTCGAGTTGGTTCTTATCATATTCAGGTTGAAATGACCACCACATCATCAGAGATAGCATAATCTACCATTCTACTATTTTAATGAATCAAAATGGAGGAGCACTTCATTTTTAGGTGCCCCATCTATTAAGATATTAGTGGACGGTTTCATTGCCTCCCTTGTCTTCCTCGGTAACCCACAACCAAACCTAAGGATTTGCACATCCTAGATGTAGCTTAATTTACTGTAACATACTAGTTGGTAAGAGTATAAGGTAATTAAGAATTAGGGGCATAACAGGTAAATATTAAATATTCAAGGTTCTAAGTGTTAACATCCATCCATTCTACGGTTGCTGGATGATCCGCATCATTTCATTGATCGTCACTGAGGCAACTCAAGCCTCTCCTTTCGATCCGTCATCACTACTACTACAATGGTGATGTATAGGTACATCTTGGGCCTCTTAGTTGGAATACAGTTGCAGTCAATAAAATTGAGTTGCCTACATTTATTATTTTTATTAAAGGTAATTTAAAAAAAAAACACGTCGGCATTTTTTTCTTTTAAATATTTTATCAAAATATAAACGATTAAAAGATCTCATATGTGGCAGGGACTACCATTGCTACGGCTCTTGTTTAGAATTGGTATTTAATCTCCCATAGGGTAATGCTATTTTCAAATTCGCTTGAGATGGAGTTCTTGATATTTACAAAGTTTGCTCTATTTTTTAGAAAGGTATCATATTTGAGAGAGCCTCAAAATTTTTAAAGAGTATATTGGCATTCTAAGTGAAAAGATAAAAATCATTCAAATTTTATTGGATTATAATTGAGTTTTGAATGAAAAACTACTTCAATGGAATTTTTTTGGGCTTTTAAGGCACAAGACTAAAGTTGATTGAACTCACAACATTGCTAATTGTTTCTTTATAGAAGACATCATGTAAGTTTGTAGAATATTAATTACATGTAGCTTCACAATATTGCTAGTTGTTTCTCTATAAAATACATCATGTAAGTTTGTAGAATATTGATTACATGTAGCTAATTCACAATTTCTGTGTGAAGAATTACTTGGTTTTGTGATGACTTATATGTGAGTGAATATTAATTGTCACTTTTGTCCGGGGTTTTACAACAATGATTCACCAATATTATTTGTGA
Organism: Pinus albicaulis; assembly: GCA_034641835.2. Classification (NCBI taxonomy): domain Eukaryota; kingdom Viridiplantae; phylum Streptophyta; class Pinopsida; order Pinales; family Pinaceae; genus Pinus; species Pinus albicaulis. Next base: position 918,912,427 of record CM076573.1, on the reverse strand, counting down.
CTTTTGTCCTAGGTACAGTAGATTTGGGTACAGTAGATGGTGAATCATAGATTTAAATTGTTTTTAAATATTAATTAAACAAAATACAAAATTTTATACAGATAGAATTGAAAATAAATTGTTTTTTTTTCCAAAGAAAAAATCGAACTTTTTATATTGCTAAAAAGTTAACTGTGTACATGCATTTAAGCATTTCTTGAGAGAGGTGTGACCTCTTCTCTCTTTCTGACCAATTTATCAGTCTTTCCATAATGTAGCATCCCAACATGCTGGGATCTCAACCTTCCCTTTAATAGGGAAAAACAACCAACATATCGTTGGTCTAAAAACCAAAATGTAACCGAATGCTGAAAAGCATGTCGGGTCTCCTCATATGAGGAAAACAACCCATTTAAAAAACTGAATAGAGTTAAATATGGATCACAATATCATTCTCGGGCCTCCTCTTAGGAGGAAAATAGCCCAAACAGGAATGTGAATTAGCATTTAGAGAGTGTGTAATAGTAGCATCATACCGTAAACAGGTTTTATAGAACATAATTCCTTAGAAGTTCCAAAAATTACAACATAATATAACTAAAGCATGAAAAACATTCAGAGCTCAATTATGCAAAAGGTGGGTGAACTGAATCCACAGAGCCATCTAGCCCTATTTCTTGTTTCCTCCAGCTGCCCGAAGTTTGTTGTACACCCTCCTTAGAAAGGAAGTCTACAGCAGCATTCCTTTCCCTGTAAATATGACATAGATCAATGTGAGCAAAAGAGTGCTTTAGTAACCAACATTCATCAAGGATTGGATGTAAAATATAATTTGAACAAACAAAGTTCCTATTAAACCATTTTATGATGTTGAGTGAGTCCCCAAATATTTGAACCTTAGGAATATGTAAATTAATAATGCAGCACAAAAGAAGGCGAAGAGCTTTAATCTCAGAAAAATTGTTTGTTCCCTATCCTAGCCCAATTGAGGCATCAAGTCTTTTGGATTGTGATAAGTGAATTACAATCCCATCCCCACATTGATTTTTTGGGTCCAATGCACTATCGACGTAAGCCCAAGGGATGTATCCCCTGATTAATTCCGGGATTATTACTCTTTCTTTGATGCAGGTCTCTTTTTCTGGGAGAAGGGAATATATTACAGCTCCATTCTAATCTACTATTTGAAAGGGGATATCTCTGTTCCTGAAAGTTGCATGATTTCTGGCCAGCCAAATTCCCCATGTGATGATTAGAGGTAGTGTCTTTAGTTTTTCCGTCTGACTCCCATTCCACCAACGTTGCTAGGCCTCCTTAGTCGAAGACCCTTCCTAGTGTAGGGAGCAACCTGTCATAATACGCACCTCTTCCCAGACCGTTATGGCGAATGGATAGTGTAAAAATAGATGGTCCACCATTTCAACATTCTATTTGCATAGAGGGCATCTCCCTGGGCCCTCTTTTTTCATTTTTTGTAGATTATCCCATGATGGGATCTTGTTTTCCAATGAACACCAAAAGAAAAGCTTGCCTTTTGCAGGGCAACTTAATTTCCATATGGGATTCTACCACCAGTCGACTTCATTCTAGTTTTCCTTTTCCATTAACCGTGAGTATCCTGACTTCGGGGAATATACCCCTTCTTTATCATAACCCCAACTGAGTGTGTCAAGATCCTCCCAGATCCGGACGTTAGTTCTGTGGAGCTCCGAGATGTATAGTTTCCAACTTTCAACCCAGATAGGATCTATCAGTAAGTCGTTCTCATCCTTCCAGCCCTGTTCCCATATAGTCGTGGCTTTTGGCTTATTAACTTGACTAAGAAACACGATGTCTATGTCCGCCAAATGGGCTCTACATCCCTCCGGGAGAAGGAAGTCACCATTGCATCCTACCCAGGGGTCTGACCCTACTCTAATCTGCTCTTCGTTCCCTACTTTCCATATTAGACCTTCTTCAATCAATTCGATAGCCCCGAGAAATGCTCTCCATACCACTGATCCCCCCCCCTTGGAGACTTGTTTGGGTTCCTTACCCATTTGACTACATCCCCTGGGTCATTGTACTTTCTTTTCATAACAGTGGACCAGAGGGAGTCCTTCGTTAAAAGTGCCCAAACCATTTTTGCAGCAATAGATATGATAAATGATGGGAGTTCCTTTATTCCCCATCCTCCCCATTCTTTGGAGTGATCAAATTTTTCCCAAGCAACCCATGATAAGGAACGCTCCTCTTTGTTTCATGCCCACAGGAATTTATGGCAGATTTTCCTAATTCGCTCCAAAATTCCCCTCGTAATCCAAGAGAGAAGGGCCCATAAAACAGGGATTTCCATTAGTACAGATTTGATGAGGGTAATTCTCCCTACCCTGGACAGCCATCTGAAACTCCAGTTCTTGACCCGTTTTTCCAACCTGGCCACCATCCACAACTAGTCTGCTATTCTATAGGAGTCTGGCTTTAACAGGAATCCAAGATACTTGATAGGATCTGATAACTTTTTAATCGTGAAGGGAAATGAGTCCAAGGTAAACCCGGTTTCCTCCTCCATCAAGCCCATCACCATAATAGTAGATTTGTGTTGATTAATACTCATACCTGTAGCTTTGAGAAAAAGGTCTAGAGCTTCTTTCATATGGACAGAATCCCTGCGAGATCCGTTGTTGAAGAGGAGGATGTCATCTACAAACAGAAGATGTGTAATCCTGAGGTTGGTAGTGACCTCTACACCCCTTATGTGCCCCCTTCTTTTAGCTTCCAGAATTACTTGGCTAAGACCTTCGACTGCCAACAAAAATAGCAGGGGGGAGAGCGGACAGCCTTGACACAAGCCCCTTTCATTTTTTAAAAAAGGGGAGGTTGCTTCGTTTATCAAAATTGCAAAACTGATGTTGGTAATACATCCCATCACCCAACAGATGAAATTTTAGTGAAACCCCAGATGAGTGAGGAGAAGTCTGATATACATCCAGCTGATTTTATCATATTCCTTGGAGAGGTCGATTTTGATTATCAATCCTTTCCATCCTTGTTTCTTCATACTGTGGAGGGCCTCCTGGGCCACCCCTATGGCTTCATGAATATGCTTTCCTTCTAAAAATCCAAATTGTTCCTTTAATATGTGATTCGACAGGATGGGTTTAAGCCTTTCAGCAATTATTTTAGCAATAATTTTGTATAAGCAGTTGTAAACCACTATAGGCCGGAAGACATCGAAGGAAACCAGAGAATCCAACTTGGGAATTAGGGCTATGAACGTGGAATTTAGATATTCCAGAATAGAACCACTTTGTTTGGAAGCTTACACCACTGCAGTCAGGTCATCTCCCAACGTTTCAAAGGAATGTTGGAAGAACTCCATTTTCCAACCATCTGGCCCTGGGCTTTTGTCTCTTTTCATTGCCTTGAGGATTTCCTCTACTTCTTCTTTCTTAACACAAGAATTGAGCATGTGCATCCGCTCTTCGTCCATATATCCTAGGAAGAGTTAAGAAACCTTTACCACTTTAGCAATAGTGATCTCTCCCGAGGCTTTGTACAGCTCCTTGAAGTGTTTCGTCCCTAGGTCGGCCAATCCTTCAAAGGACGTAATTCTTCTTTATTCCTCATCTTTCATTTCCCAAATGGTGTTGGATATTTTCCTTCCCTTTGCGAAATTGTGAAAAAACTTGGTGTTTTCATCCCTCGTTGTGAGCCAAATTTCTCTACTCTTAAGTCTCCACTCTTCCTCCCTTACTAACAATATCTTCCTTCATTCCATTTCCAGGTTCTTGATCTTCTCTCACTTTTCCAGAGTCTCATATCCATCGACTATTGGATCCTCCAGATTTTCCAATTCTTTTCCAATCCATATTAGCCGAGCCTCTTCATCCTCCTTCTTCTTCTTTACCCACACCCTAGTGGCCTTCTTCATATTGACAAGATTGTTTAGGAACGAGGCCGTAATGAAGCGATTATCCTCCGAGGTGGGTGGCACCCAGGTGGAGTTAAATAGGGAGATGAACGATTCCTCCTGTAGCTAGCTAGGATTGAATTTGAATGGGGCTCCTGGGTTAGAAGAGTAGCCTCTAAGCTCCAGGAGAATCGGATGGTGGTCAGAGTCCCCTCCTTCCCCTATCCACTGTCTTAGCAATGGAACTAAGTCCACAAAGACATCCTTTAACAAGAAGCGATCCAATCGCTTAGCCACCCTATCCTCCCCAATACGCTTTTTTCTCCATGTAGGCTTTAATTTGATGGGGTCCAGGTCCAGCAGGTTGTTTTCATTGATCCAAAAGGAGAAAAAATCAAACAAAGGGTCCAGGCGAGCGTTCTACCTCTAGGATTCAGAAAGTCACAATGAAAAATTTAGATCTCCTCCCAAAATGAGTTTAGGAGTCGAGAGGAAAGTTCTTGTCTAAAGGTCCTTCCAAAATACTACTCTGTCAAGGTAAGGCCCATATATATTCAAAAGATTGAAGGATTGGTCCAATTCAGGAGAGAAGAGTTCGAAGGAGAGAATCTGGTCCAACCCCCAAGTGTTTAACAATTTGACTTTGCCCATTCTGAATCCCATTGCGAGCCCCCTTGATCTACCTTTAGCATCAAGGCATAAAAAGGTCCAACCCAGGCACAACTTTTCTAATGAGGATTTAACATCGTCTCCTAACCCCAAGGTCTCTTGTAGCATGATGACATCCGGATCGTAAGAATCAAACAAGTCCATGAGCACTATATTTTTGGGTTTATTAGCCAATCCTCTGCAATTAAGAGATAGTATGATCATGGGATACCCTCCCCTGGGGTTTCTGTTGCTCTAAGAACCCATATAAGTTTAAGTTGTTTTCCATCAGTGATCTCCATCTTTTCTTTCACCTGGGCTTTTGACAGATTACATTTCCTACCCCTCTGTTTAGGCCCCAAAGGGGGGTCTCCTGAAATTCCTAATCCCCCAAATACTTCTAGTATGGAATCCTTTCGTTCACGAGGCCGAAGATTGTAAGGGTTGCGCTCACCAGAATGTGAGGGAAAAGACAAGCGGAGGGATCGGCTTAGGGATGATGAGGCAAGGGAAGTAATAGTACTATCCGCATGCATAACATGAAAAATGGCTAAGGACTCAGTGCTCAGATGAGAATACTGCCTAGAAGGACCAGACTCGACAGCAATATCTAAAATTTTAGAAACAGTAACAGTAAAAGAGGAGGGGGTTATAGGAAGGGGACCCTCTGTTTCTTTTGTTGCCGTTGAATCTGAGATCTTCTGTGCTGCCACTTACTTTGGTTTCACTTCCTTTGTCATCTCCTCGAGGTACCCTAGCTCCATTATTTCAGTCAGAGGCTCCTTCTCTTGCAGTAGATCATTGATTTGGTCCTCGATCCCTCTTCCCATTTCCTCCTCTGTGCTCTTGGTTTGGAATATCTCTGTGGCAGACTGAAGAGCGCCCTAAGGTTTCTTCTTTTTGAACCTTTTGCACATAGGGAGGGGGCAAGATTTTTCCATATGCTCGTAGGAGTGGCAACTGTGGCATATGAAAGGGATCTTCTCATAATCCAGAGCTTGTATAAAGGACCAATTCCTATAGTGCAGCTGAATGGCTTCGAAGAGTCCTTCCCTCGGGTCAAGTCGAACCAGTATTCTTGCCACTCCATATTTCCCTTTCTGTAGATGAGACATGTCTGCCTCTAGAAAGTCATGTAACTCATTCCCGATATCCCTAAAAAATAGGGATATCCGAAACTTTCTCCCGATGAGCATCAAAGAGAGGTGACTAGGGTTTAAATACTATCAGGGTACGCCCAAAACTCCACTGCTTCTCGAGAACCCATGTTTCATATTCAAACGGTTTGAAGTTCATCATGAAAAAACCATTTGTGAGATTCAATATCCTATATGAAGAGTCCGGAGCCATCTCCCAAGCTTTTGATGCCCATTCCTTAATGTAATTAGCCAATAGTTTCTTACCATTCGCCCTACCAACCAGGGTTAACTTGGACATCTCCATGGCTTCTTTCACCGTCGCTTCCACTCCCAACCTAAGATTGGCAAGTTTTTCCTTCCCTCTCACAGCTTTGATCTTCTTACTGTGTTCGTGGGAGGATTCTGAATATTTTTCACTATCAGTCAGAGCGGACAAGTAGGCAGGCAATGGGACTTCCTTGGTGCTGTGGTGACCTACCTGTGGCCCTTCCTTGTCTATGCACGTGCCTACTGGAGCCACCTCCCTGCTGACTGACAGAGGGTGTGCTAACCCTTGTGAGGATAACGGTTGAGAAATCCGCCTCTTAGAAATGAGCAAGGGGGGATCCAATCCTCCAAGCTATGTGGGAACAGGAGCCACCATCCCAACTCGCCAGTCCGCCAAGATTTCTTCTGCAATCTAGGTCCTGCCCGAAGCCCTAAGTAAGTGTTGCAAATGGGTTTCCCCTTCCTTTTCAACCAAAAAATGTGTCCTTGCGTCCACCTCTGAGTTCTTTATTAGACTGGATAACCCTCTTCAAAATACTACAGGGTTTCCTCCCCGAGAGTCCCCAGAATGATTTCTTAATAAGTTGTTGTATAATATGTCCTCCAGGCCTCCGGTCTTGATGTATGGGTGTTGCATGTCAAGGGTTCCATAAGGACCCCTGGTTATACGGGACTGATCATTAATCTCTGAAAACTCCTCTGCATGCTCCGCTGCTCCAACTAACATCTGCTTCTTCCCCTTCACCGCCTTGCAGGGGAACCCTAGGCTGCAATCCAGCACTTCCCCTACCCTCCCACCCTTTCACAGCCTCCTTTTAGGTAGCCATCCTTCCCAACTGGACCTACGAAATCTAGCATATTCTAAGCATTGATCTCCTTGCCCCACATGGCCAGCATATCCTCTGGCTCGGGGTCAAAATCCACCTTGTCCGAAACTCGTCCCATTCCTATGCTTTTTTTTTAACCTTAGATTAACTGTAAAACTAGAAAAATCTCTCACCTCTGTCTTTCATCCTAATTAGAACGTGAAAACCTTTCGGTTAAAAACTTAACCCTGTTATGTTCTGACTCCCTTCTGTTTTAAGAGAAACCCTAGCCGCCCACCCTTATGAGCAGATAAGGCTATTACAGAGGTGATTAAGGGAGTACATAGGTTCCAAACCCATGTCACATGATAAAACCTCAAGGGTGACTGCCAACGAAAGAGCACTCCCTTATGCCTGCTGAGAGAAATCCCCTAGAAAAACCTAAGACCAAAAAAACAAAGCGATCGTGACCTTCTCCGATCAGCAAGCTCTTTTCCAACCAGGTCCCAATGATCATGGCAACAACCTCCATTTGACAAGACACATGAATGCCACTTGCATCGTACCCCTCGAAACTGCAGCCAACTTCGCGCTCAGCAGATGTCTTCTTCCATGGCGGACGTGTCTCCTTTCTGGGCAAGGAGGCCACAGAGGATTTGACTCCTTTTGCCCTGTCCTAGCTGTATGCCATTGATGAGGGTGGGAGCTTCCTTCACATCAAACCATATTTTCCAATTGAAAATAAATTGTTATGTTGATAGATGTGTCTATTTCAAAATAGAGTTTCTGTTGTTTTTTCCCTTTTAATTAAATTGATTAATTAAAAAGAAAACGTCGTGAGTTATCATTTTTTTGTGTATTATTGATAATTCGTGGTACTAACCCTTGGTATTGAGTTATGATTTTTTCGGTAGGTGGTATTGATAATTCATGGTATTAACCCTTGGTATTGTAACAAAGCTTATATATATTAAGAATCTCCATAATAAAGTTAATTATTTATTATTAATAATAAAAATTTAAAATAAATTTAAAATTTAGTTAGTTTATATAATTTTTTTACTGTTAGCAATGTGTCATATATTAAATGTTTTGATATTTTTGATAGATGTGATTTAATTTATATAGTTATACTTATTAAAAGTATATATATTATTTAAAAAAAATAAAAAATTAAATTGCATATATAATATGCAAACATTATTAATAAATTGAATTGAAGAAATTAGACAGATGGTATTAACAAATATATATTATCTAAAAATCAAATTAAAACTAATTAAAATTTGTAAACAGTGATTAAAAAATTATCTAAAAATAAAATTAAAACTAATTAAAATTTATGAACATTAATTAAAAAATTATCTAAAAATAAAATTAAAACTAGAGTGTGTGTGTTTCCACACTTAGGAACATGTGAATTTTAGGGTGAACACCCATCTTCACGAGCAAAAGCTTGATATGTGATACAAGAGCACTGGACCATATTATATAGAGTAGAGGAGAGATCTAGCTCTTAGCTAGGGGAAATATTATATAGAGTAGAGGAGAGATCTAGCTGTTAGCTAGGGGAAGAGTAAACGAAAGTTAAAAGACATGAATGAAATTAGCCATTTGGAGAAATTAAATAATTTGAATTAGTTTGGAGAAATTAAATAATTAAAATAATTTGAATTAGTCAACTAGAAAGAAATTATGAAAATGAAATTATGAAAATAAATTTATTAAAATTATTAAAATTACATAATTGAAATTGTTAAATTAAAATTAATTAAATAAATTTAACCAAATATATTAGATGAATCAAATAAATTTAATTAATTAAATGAAACTAGTCGCTAGCTAGTAGTAAGATATTGAAATAAATGTAAAATTGAGATGAAATAGATTCTAGTTAATTTAAAATTAAAGAAGAATAAATTAAATTAAAGGATTAACATGAAATATTTTAACCAAGATTAATATAAAGTACTTAGGACAGAAAATATAAATAGGAAATTAAGTTGAATAAAGGATAAATTATGAAGGTGAAAATAAGAATATAGTTATAGAAGGGGATTAATTGTTAAATAACTAATCAAGAAAGAAATAAATCTCGAACTTAATGATGGAGGTTAGGCCAAGATAGATTAAAATTAAAGGAAAGGTTAAGGATTCTCTAAATCTGATTTAGAGGATAAACTCTTCCATGAAAGAAAATGGATGGTGGGTTTCCACAATTGACTTAGATGATACCCATCATCTCTGTTAAAGTTATTAGGATGTTTTTCAATCTAAAGGGCTTCTAGAATGACCCGACTTAAATGGAATGGCGCAGGGGCTAAGATTTTGGATTTGTCAAAACAAATGAGGTGTTAGTAGAATGAGAGTGCTTAGCTATGGCAGATTTAGAAACGTGGTTGTGGATGTTGTCAGCCATGTGTTCTTTCAGCCGAGTTTTGAAGGACCCCCAAGTTTGTCCTATGTAAGACTTCCCACATGAGAAGGGGATCTCATAGACTCCAGAACTCAACATGGGGTCATTTCGATCCTTGGCTGATCTGAAGAGCTGGCTGAGGGTTCTTTGAGGCTTAAGGAAGGTTTTAATGTTCTTTTTGGCAAGGATCCTGGCTAAGTGGTCAATAACCCCTTGAATGTAAGGAGGGATTACCTAGGCTAGGGGGCGAGAAGAATTGGAAATGTTTTTGGGTCAGGGACGGAGGCAGGAGGAGAAGAGATTATTGATTTGGGAAGAGGAGTAACCATTAGATTTAAGGGCGACAGTGAGATGGGATTTTTTAGCAGGAAAGGATTGGGAAGAGAAGATTCGAATGGCACGAGAAACAAGAGTTTTGAGAACGACATATTTATGAGAAGGGTGGTGGTGGTAATTGGCATGAAGGTACCTGTCCATATGAGTCTTCTTTCGATAGACTTGGTGGGTGAGAGAACCGTCAGAGAGGCGGGTCACAAGAACGTAAAGAAAGGGAAGGGATTGGTTATGCTCCAGCTCCATAGTGAAGTGGATGTGGGGGGGAATGCTATTGATATGGGATAGAAATTTGCGGAGGGCGAGGATACCATGTGACCAAATGACAAAGGTATCATCAACTAAACGCTTCCAAAATTTCACTTTGAGGTAGAAGGTTTCAATGACCTTTGTTTCAAAGTGCTCCATAAAAATGTTAGCAACAACTGATGAAAGAGAAAATCCCATGGCTGAAAACTAATTCAAATTTATGAACATTAATTAAAAAAATAGACTTGTTGATAAATTATAGAGTAAGAAAATTAAAAGTAAATAGTATACATAGTATTGAGAAATATATGTTATTCAAAAATAAAACTAAAAATGAATATAACATTATAACACATTAATTGAAAAATAAATTTATAGATAAATTATATACATAAATTAAAAAAATAAAAATAAATAAAAAATAAAAAGAAAAATTGTATACCTGTTATGAGATTAAAAATACATATATTATGTAAAAATAAATTCCATGTTTAATGTTGTGAAATTTAAAATAAATTACATACATGGTATTTATAAATATATAAATATATCAAATAATACCATCTCTCACTGCAAATTCTTTTCACTTCCAACCATTGTACCGTATTTTCATCCCGAAATCGGGAATTTGGTTAGTCCTGTAAACTCGTAACTAGGCATGATCAGAAAAAGGATAATGAGGAACTGCAAGAGATCAGATGTCGTATGCTCACAGAAAAAGGCATCTAAGGCTGGTTGTCTTTCTTCTTGATCCCGAGGTAACCCTACTGGCAGCCCTATTACAAACGACAGAGAGACCTACCACCTAGCCCATTACATTATCATTTCGACTGATTACCAATACAGACAGTCATCACAAAGAGACCCTAGGGTACACTTATAGCACCGATCAGACACCTCATATACATAACCCTATAATACAACGAACTCAATAGCTATTGGGTGGTGTGGCGGAGCAGAGGGTCTTCGAAGGGGCATAACTTCTTTCAATAGCTATTGGGTGGTGTGGCGGAGCAGAGGGTCAGATGTCCACGGCAGACCCTCTACTACTTCTACTTTGCGACCCAATTAGAAAGTCACTGCACTTAACTTTACTTAACTTTAGCGAGAAAGAGAATTCGTTAACAACTTCTTTGATCGTGTCGAGGTGCAGAGATCGATAGAACATGCATCAGATGCAGCAAGCAAAAAAAGAATGTATCCAAAAATAAAATTAAAATACATCTATCTAAAAATAAAACTAAAACTAAACTAAAGATTATCTGAATATGTATCTAAAACTAAACTAAAGATTATCTGAATTACGCCGATAGGCGTAACCCCCTATCAGAAGGAGCATGTTTTGAGATTAGACTAATTAATTTTTTTCATCTGATGGTCAGGATTGGAAGATGCCAGTATATTCTGGTCGTTGCCACTCAATCCATGGATGAAATCTACCCCACTAACTTCCCTACATATCTAAATCATGTGTTTAAACCGTACTTAAATTAATTTTTTACAAATCTTGATTAAAAATTTACTGTGCCATTTGCCTACCGCCACCTATGAAGATTAACAACTAGAAGGAAACCGAAACATTAAATCTTCTCCAAGTGTTGAAACTGGGTATACAGTTGGCGATGAAGGCATCAGAACGGCCTGACCACATTAGTGCGCACGCCCAAGGGTCTCCTCATGCCTCTCGTGAACGTTGAGGAGTGGGACGGGGTTGTAGCCACCGCGGACATCTGGCTGAAGCGTTCTTCGACTGGTCTGCCGTTTATGCCAAGAATGAATCTGCCTATGGGAGGGAGCTGCCATGAAGTATCAGGTTCTGGATCGACGCGAATGGGATCGGGCGCCGTTCCTTTCAGTTCCATGTTATTGCAGCAGGGATCGAGCACTGGATCCATCGGGGCAGCAACAGGAGAGAGTCATCTGGGAATGCTGGCTGCTTTAATTGCGTACACTAACCGTTCCATGAGTTCTGAACATCAATCGTTGCAGGAATCTGTGAATCAACAATCTGGCGTGGATAGATCAGGAGAAGACGGCCACAGCCACCAGAATCATGCTAATTCTCAATAAACTCCCCAACAAAAAAAAGGATCGGAATCTGGATTAGGTTTTAACATTATAGAGTGACATTGGTGCAAGATTATTGCGGATGAATTTTTCAGTTTATGGATATATATATAATTCTTCAATAGCTATGGAATCCGGTCGAGTGGTGATACAAAGCTTCAGGAATCTGTATGTTTTCTATCTAATGGATCGCTGGAGGCAAGCAGTATATATGATGTGGATCAATATTACCGACAGCTAGCATGAATTTTAATGAGTTCCTCATGGTGTCTGATGATCGGTTCATTCAGAGGGATCTCTGTAAGTCTTTCTGTGTGTAGTAAGTAACCCTACTACTAGCTCCAGTCTGTTTACTGATATATAATTGCTGTTTCTTCTAGCTCTAGTTGTCTACGTAGTTCATGTTTGATCTGCTAGAGTCTGAGATTTATTATTTATTGGCGAAAAATTTAGGCCGGGGTTTACAGTTTGCTTTGGGATTGGTTATTTATACAGAGAGCAGTTATGTGTGCGTAGTAATAATTCTTTGTTACAGGGATTAAACCAATAACATGATGTTGTGTGAATATATGATTACTGATGATTTTAGAGCAGTATATGCTTTTGCATCTTTGATGAAGAAGCTTAAGTTTAGACGCTTTGCTTATTACGCTTGCACAGTTTCTTGATTATTGTTTATTTTGTCCATTCTATATTGTATTTTGTGTGAGGTGCAGTGTAGAAATGCAACAGATTCGCCAATGCCAGCATATGATCAAAATAATGATAATAATAATGGGCTGCCAGCATATGATCAAAATAATGTGCGTGATAAGTGCATGACAATACAAAGTTGCGCAGCGCAGATCCCTTTTGACCACTGTACCTTACCTTGTATTGTATTTTGCGTGGAGGGGAGGAGGAGATTTGTGGGATGAAGGTAATCATATAGCACGACAAAGGTATCGGTCCGACGTTACGTCAAAATAAAGAGAATGCTCCTTCTTGTGTCCAATACAGTACCTCAAAGGAGACAAAGGAAATAGATTTATTCAACCAGTTATTTTCGGCAAAAATATTAAGCATTATGTTTGATCGGTTTAGTATTTTTTTCATTCTATCTATTTAATTGGCCGTATTAAATCTTTGCTATGGAACATCCCGCCAACTGAGTTACTTTGAGTTGATGTTGATTATAAATAGATTTCGGCATTCTTGATTATAAATGGATTTAAAATAATTTAATTTGGTTAATATATTTAATGCGTTCTTGATTATAAATGGATTTAAAATTATTTAATTTAGTTAATATATTTAATTGTATAGGTGTGTTTTATAATTTTAGTTTAATTAATAGTAAATATTAAGTGAATGGAAAATTTGTAGTTTCAATGGAATAGGTTGAAATATTTATAGTAGTATTTATAAATTAAGAGTTAACATTTAATTAGTTATGTTTTTTTAATTTATTTATTTCAAATTATTTATTTAATTAATTAATTAACAAAAATGTCATATCAATACTTGTTATATTGGACATATGATACTTATAAAACATGATAATGTACTCAGAGTTATTTAAGAATTAAAAAAAATCATTAAAAAAATGTGATTTTTCATGGTTTAAAAATTTGTTACATATTTTTCTAAAATGTATATATATTTAATTTATATATTAGTTTTAATAATAATAATAATAAAGTTAATTTTTATTATGAATTCACATCTATCAGTATTTATCAATTATTTAATTTATATAGTTATCCAAATTAATAATTTAATAATTGAATATTTTAAAAATAAAATTTTGATGTTAATGTTTTAAATAATGTTGATGTAAAAATTAAAATTTTTATTTAATGTTAATAGACCGAGTGAGTTGTTCAAACACTTTTTAAAGTGAAATTGGCAATTCAATTCAATTTCGACAAAGATATAGTCTTACCCAACTTTTAAAAAAATTATAATATTTTTTATTAATATTTTTAATTATTATATTCTTTTATTATATAATAAATATATTTTATTTTTATTTTATTTTATTAGTATCTTTAATATTTATTGATTATGATATTTTGTATTATTTTAATTAACAAAAATATAATCATTATTTACATAACATTATATATTAATATAATGATTCTACTAAAATATAGATAATTTAGTATTATTATGAAATATTTGAATTTGTAATTACTATTTAAAGTCTTATTTAGAAATTAGAAATTTATCTTTAAAAAATTTAACAATAAAAATTTCATATATATATATATATATTTAAAATACACATAATTTAATATACAAATATTAAATATAAACAATTTGATTATGATGATGATGATGATGGTTAACGTCTACTAAGGCCAAACTTTGGTCAATATCTCTTTTAATGTTAATTAATACTAATAATAAATGCACATGTTAATGTTAAACATATAAATTTAAACTATTGTAATAATCTTAATATTAATATTAATAAATAAGAATAATAATATTTATTTTTTAATAATTAACAATATAATTATTGATAAAAATATAAAAATTAAAACTTCTATTCACTTTAACAATATGATTAAAGTATTAATGATCTTTTGGTTTATAATATGAATAGTCGATCAATGTCATCCATGATCAAATGCCGCATTTTGACAAATATTGTCTCAATATGAAAATCACCCATGGCCAACCATGGTCATAGAAAATCACCCATGGCCAACCATGGTCATAGTTGGTCCAACGTCGCATTGTGACAACAATTGTCTCAATGTTTAAATCAATTCCCTTGGGTTCACCAATTCCTTTGGTTTATAATATTAAACCCTTGGGTTTAATAGTTCTTTTGGTTTATAATATGAATAATCGATCAATGCCATCCATGATCAAATGTCACATTCTCACAAATGTTGTCTCAATATGAAAATCACCCATGGCCAACCATGGTCATAGTTGGTCCAACGTCGCATTGTGACAACAATGCGTGTCAATGTTTAAATAAATTACCTTGGGTTCACCAATTCCTTTGGTTTATAATTTGTTGGGTAATGGTTTTCCCTTAACATTCACCAATTCCTTTGGTTTATAATATCAATAATCGATCAATGTCATCGATGATCAAATGTCGCATTCTGACAAATATTGTCTCAATATGAAAATCACCCATGGCCAACCATGGTCATAGTTGGTCGAACGTCGCATTGTGACAACAATTGTCTCAATCTTTAAATCAATTCCCTTGGGTTCACCAATTCCTTTGGTTTATAATTTGATGGGTAATGGTTTTCCCTTGGGTTCACCAACTCCTTTGGTTTATAATATTAAACCCTTGTGTTTATTAGTTCTTTTGGTTTATAATATAAATAATCGATCAATGTAATCCATGTTTAAATCAATTCCCTTGGGTTCACCAATTCCTTTGGTTTATAATTTGTTGGGTAATGGTTTTCCCTTGGGTTCACCAATTCTTTTGGTGTATAATATTAAACCCTTGGGTTTATTAGTTCTTTTGGTTTATAATATGAATAATGACAACAATTGTCTCAATGTTTAAATGAATTCCCTTGGGTTCAGCAATTCCTTTGGTTTATAATTTGTTAGGTAATGGTTTTCCCTTGGGTTCACCAATTCCTTTGGTTTATAATATTAAACCCTTGGGTTTATTAGTTCTTTTGGTTTATAATATAAATAATCGATCAATGTCATCCTTGATCAAATGTCACATTCTGACAAACATTGTCTCAATATGAAAATCACCCATGGCCAACCATGGTCATAGTTGCTCGAGCGTCGCATTGTGACAACAATTGTCTCAATGTTTAAATCAATTCCCTTAGGTTCACCAATTCCTTTGGTTTATAATTTGTTGGGTAATGGTTTTCCCTTGGGTTGACCAACTCCTTTGGTTTATTATATTAAACCCTTGTGTTTATTAGTTCTTTTGGTTTATAATATAAATAATCAATCAATGTCATCCATGTTTAAATCAATTCCCTTGGGTTCACCAATTCCTTTGGTTTATAATTTGTTGGGTAATGGTTTTCCCTTGGGTTCAACAATTCTTTTGGTTTATAATATTAAACCCTTGGGTTTATTAGTTCTTTTGGTTTATAATATGAATAATGACAACAATTGTCTGAATGTTTAAATGAATTCCCTTGGGTTCACCAATTCCTTTGGTTTATAATATTAAACCCTTGGGTTTATTAGTTCTTTTGGTTTATAATATAAATAATCGATCAATGTCATCCATGATCAAATGTCACATTCTGACAAACATTGTCTCAATATGAAAATCACCCATGGCCAGCCATGGTCATAGTTAGTCAAACGTCGCATTCTGACAAGAATTGTCTCAATGTTTAAATCAATTCCCTTGGGTTCACCAATTCCTTTGGTTTATAATTTTTTAGGTAATGGTTTTCCCTTGGGTTCACCAATTCCCTTTGGTTTATAATTTGTTCGGTAATGGTTTTCCCTTGGGTTCACCAATTCCTTTGGTTTATAATATTAAACCCTTGGGTTTATTAGTTCTTTTGGTTTATAATATAAATAATCGATCAATGTCATCCATGATCAAATGTCACATTCTGACAAACATTGTCTCAATATGAAAATCACCCATGGCCAACCATGGTCATAGTTGGTCTAACGTCGCATTGTGACAACAATTGTCTCAATGTTTAAATCAATTCCCTTGGGTTCCCCAATTCCTTTGGTTTATAATTTGTTGGGAAATGGTTTTCCCTTGGGTTCACCAATTCCTTTGGTTTATAATATTAAACCCTTGGGTTTATTAGTTCCTTTGGTTTATAATATGAATAATCGATCAATCTCATCCACGATGAAATGTCACATTCTGACAAATATTGTCATAATATGAAAATCACCCATGGCCAACCATGGTCATAGTTGGTCCAACGTCGCATTGTGACAAAAATTGTCTCAATGTTTAAATCAATTCCCTTGGGTTCACCAATTCCTTTGGTTTATAATTTGTTAGGTAATGGATTTCCCTTGGGTTCACCAATTCCTTTGGTTTATAATATTAAACCCTTGGGTTTATTAGTTCTTTTGGTTTATAATATGAATAATCGATCAATGTCATGCACGATCAAATGTCACATTCTCACAAACATTGTCTCAATATGAATATCACCCATGGCCAACCATGGTCATAGTTGGTCGAACGTCGCATTGTGACAACAGTTGTCTCAATGTTTAAATCAATTCCCTTGGGTTCACCAATTCCTTTTGGTTTATAATTTGTTGGGTAATGGTTGTCCCTTGGGTTCACCAATTCCTTTGGTTTATAATATTAAACCCTTGGGTTTATTAGTTTTTTTGGTTTATAATATAAATAATCGATCAATGTCATCCATGATCAAATGTCACATTCTGACAAACATTGTCTCAATATGAAAATCACCCATGGCCAACCATGGTCATAGTTGGTCGAACGTCGCATTGTGACAACAATTGTCTCAATATTTAAATCAAATCCCTTGGGTTCACCAATTCCTTTGGTTTATAATATTAAACCCTTGGGGTTATTAGTTATTTTGGTTTATAATATGAATAATCAATCAATGTCATCCATGATCAAATGTCGCATTGTGACAACAATGATCTCAATGTTTAAATCAATTCCCTTGGGTTCACCAATTCCTTTTGGTTTATAATTTGTTGGGTAATGGTTGTCCCTTGGGTTCACCAATTCCTTTGGTTTATAATATTAAACTCTTGGGTTTATTAGTTCTTTTGGTTTATAATATGAATAATCGATCAATGTCATCCATGATAAAATGTGACATTCTGACAAATATTGTCTCAATATGAAAATCACCCATGGCCAACCCTAGTCATAGTTGGTCCAACGTCGCATTGTGACAACAATTCTCTCAATGTTTAAATCAATTCCCTTGGGTTCACCAATTTCTTTTGGTTTATAATTTGTTGGGTGATGGTTGTCCCTTGGGTTCACCAATTCCTTTGGTTTATAATATGATTAATCGATCAATGTCATCCATGATCAAATGTCACATTCTGACAAATATTGTCTCAATATGAAAATCACCCATGGCCAACCTTGGTCATAGTTGGTCCAACGTCGCATTGTGACAACAATTGTCTCAATGTTTAAATCAATTCCTTTGGTTTATAATTTTTTGGGTAATGGTTTTCCCTTGGGTTCACCAATTGATTTGGTTTATAGTATTAAACTCTTGGGTTTTTTAATCTCTATTGTTTTTAATATTGCCCTTAGCCTTATTCATACCTTAAGTTTGTATTATTGATTATCCCTTGGGTTTATTAATATCTTCACTTTAAAATAATAATTGTTAGGGTTTATTAATCTCTTAGGTTTTTTGTTTTTAAATATTTATTCATATGGTTTATTACTCTCTTGAGTTTAATATTATTAATATATTAATATATATTATAAATAAATATTCAAATATTTATTAATAATGATTATTAGTAATATTATAATAATATTATTAATAATATAACCAACTATGATATAATTATTAATATATTATTAGTTTTTTTGGTTTATTAATAATATAACCATCTATGATATTAATATATAAAAAAATATTAAAATATTATATATTATTTATATTATTTTTATATTAATAAATATTATATATATTCCAAGTTAATTTATAATATGTATATAGTTAATATTATTAATATATTAATAAATATTTTTAATAGATATTATTAATACTTATTATAATATTAATAATATATATATAATATTTTTATATATATTAATAATATTATAATATTATTTATATATATTATTAATAATATATAAAAATAATATTATAATATTTATTTAGTAATATTAATAATATTATAATATTACTAATAATCATGATAAATAAATATTCAAATATTTATTAATAATGATTATTAGTAATATTATAATATTATTAATTATATAAACAACTATGATATAATATATATTATTAATATATTCTTAGTTCTTTTGGTTTATTAATAATATAACCATCTATGATATTAATATATAAATAAATATTAAATTATTATATATTATTAATATTATTTTTATATTAATATGTATTATATAAATTTCAAGTTAATTTATAGTATGTTTATACTTAATATTTTTAATATATTAATAAATAATTTTAATATATATTATTAATACTTATTATAATATTATTAATATATAAAATATTTTGTGATTTTAGTCATAATTAATATATTTAATATATTAATATTCTTATTAATATATAATATATATATTTCAAGTTAATATAATAAAATTATTATATATAATATTTATTTATTGATATATAAATTAATGTGATTGGTAGTGGATATAGGCCTATCGGCGTATATCAACCACATTGGTAAATGTGGTTGTAAATCTATTTTATATACGCCTATCGGCGTATATCAACCACATTAGTTTTTACTAATGTGGTTGTGCTAGTATGTATCTAAAACTAAACCAAAGATTATCTGAATACGTAAATAAAACTAAAACTAAACTAAAGATTATCTGAATATGTATCTAAAACTAAACTAAAGATTATCTGAATATGTATCTAAAACTAAACCAAAGATTATCTGAATACGTAAATAAAACTAAAACTAAACCAAACATTATCTGAATATGTATTCCATATAGCATGTAAACTAGACATTATTTGAACATGTATTCCACATACAGCATGGAATCACATGCAGCAAGCACACACGACATGTCCCTGAAAATAAAACT
Organism: Pinus albicaulis; assembly: GCA_034641835.2. Lineage (NCBI taxonomy): Eukaryota > Viridiplantae > Streptophyta > Pinopsida > Pinales > Pinaceae > Pinus > Pinus albicaulis. The sequence continues at coordinate 918,892,899 of CM076573.1, read as the reverse complement.
AATGATTGATTTATATATGTAGCATTCACATGAAAAACTTTGGGTCGATTATGAACAGCAAACACGCTCAGAAACAGCAAGAGTACCACGCAATTGTTATGGAAATCTTTATACACCAGAAGGGAAGAGAGATGTCAGAAGAGAGATCTGAGAAGTTCACAGCAGCTCCTGTACCTACTGATCAAGAGATTAGTGAGGCAGCCATGATGGATGAGAAGGACAAGAATCAAACAATCCAGCGCTTCAGCAAAAGGTACAGCCTCTCTTCTCCCACTAATTACAGTGCCAACAAACAATATTGCGTTTTTCCCACTACGCCATCGTGCCTTTTGGAGTGTTTCCCCGAATGTATTGTGCAAGAAATTCTATGTCGCCTCTCAATCCCCGATCTCTTGATGGCACGGCAATCATGCGTTGCCTGGAACCGCTTGGTTTCCTTGAGCCCCATCTTTCAAGAGTTGTACGATGAGAGAAACCATCAATCTTGGATCGCTCTCACCGCCACTTCTCCCCACAATCGCGATGGCTTTGTCCTCTTCAATACCCACGAAGCTGACCACTGTTACTCTCTCTCTCTGGCCCAACATCTGCCCGCTGATCCCATGACAGCTAGTACATCTTGGCTTCTCAAGGGAGTGGCTGACGGTCTAATGCTTCTTGCAAGCACACAAGGCAGATTGGTCGTTGTCAATCCTTTGACAAGAGGACACCGATTGCTGCCCGATGCACAGATCACCCCGCGTCTTTCTCTGCAATCGTGTTTGAAGAAAAAGCTATGGCGTCACGATCAGCAGTCATCCATGAGTATGAACATAGCTGTAGACTCTGCCTCTAAAACATTTAGAGTGGTGGTGGTGGGAGAGGTGAGAAAGAAGCAGGTACATGTTCTCACCTACACCTCCTCGACGGACACATGGACCATAAAACTCCGCCCTGACCACAACTTTTTCCGCGGCTTCGTCCATTCCACTTTACATGGAAACACCATCTACTGTACCCCAATCTTACATGATCCCGATGATGAAATAAATTTCGTCCCAGCGTTTCCGGCAAGGATTGTGAGTTATAACATAGAAACCCAATTGACTGTTGTTGTCAACATGCGATTTATGGAATTTCAGGCAATAGGCAGGATCACCTCTCTACAGATGCGGACCATTGGGATTGTGGTGTACAAAACCCAAATATTTGTATTAGGTGTGGTAGCAGGAACACATGAACTTCTGCAATGGCGTCGCTTCAGTGTAGTCGGCCTGTGGGAGGCAAATCTGGCTACTCATCAATGGAAGCTCTTGACAACGACGCCTGTTGAATGGGTGAACAAATACAGCGTAGATTTTTGGTCATGTGACGTGGCGTCTGCTTACGACGGAGATGAGAGAGTGAGAGTCATTGCAAGGAATGGACGGAGCAGAACGATATTTGTAGAAGTGAATTTGGGTACGAAAGAGTGGAAGATGTTATCAGAGGGCAATAGTACAGAAAACAGAACATCGTCCACCTTAATCTCCCTGAGCGGATTTGCAGATCGGAGAAATAAAGTTGTGCAGGCTTTTCACATGACATTAAAATTTTGCAGGGCCATCTAGTAATGTACACAGCAGTTTTCGGTGATATTTTCAAAATCATCTAGTAATGTACACAGCAGTTTTTGGTGATATTTTCAAAATCATCTAGTAATGTACACAGCAGTTTTTGGTGAATATTTTCAAAATCTGCAATCTGGTTGAATTTAACCAGTTTAGTAAACTAGCACACATAAATTAAATTGGATTATTAACCAGTTTAGTAACCTTTGGTATACTTTGTTAGATGCCACTTTATACAGGTATATTTGCCCTCACAGGCTAGCTGTATATCTGCTTATATACATTACAAGAACTTCCAAAGATGATATTCCAGATGAGAAATACCGTAAAGTTGTCCATCAGGAAAAAAGGCTGGCGAGTCCATAGCTGTGATACAGGAAGAAACAAAAATAAATGCAGTTTTTTTTAATGTTGTTGCTGTTACGCTTGGGGGCGGCAGGAATGCCCTGAGTGGATGTAGCGTAGTATCATTGTCTATCTGCTGAGTGGATGTAGTGTAGTATCATTTTCTATTTGTTAGGTTTGCAAATTTTACAAGTTGAATCTACTTATATTTAGTTATATTTAGTTTTGGAGTTTGTTGAGAATTAATATTTTCTTAATGATTTCTTCTAATAATTTTTTTTTTTTTTTTTTTTAATTTCAATTTTTTCTTTAAAATTGGTTATCCTAATACTATTACTTGTATTGATACATTATAGACATCCTAATTACTAGTTTCTCAAATTATAATATAATGAATCCACCATCTCGACTAGCCCACTCTCTCTTTACTTTCAATAATATTTACTAATTTTTAAAGTTGTTATAAGAAGTTTCATTCTTCATGGTAACTAATTTATAAAGAGAAAATATTGTAAGGTGTATTAACTTTAATTTTGAAATCATTTATTATAAAACATTTTTAGATTTACTTAATCACTAAGATACAAAGTATGTTAAGACAAAATTTCTTCCCTCTAAAGCCACAACTCAACTTCTTATAGACTAAAAAGAACTTTCTAGCTTCCATTAGTGTTGCAATCATAGTTTAGCTTACTTTAAATACCAACTAGATATGTGTATGAAGATAATTCTTCCAAGCTTTGATTATCATAACAAACATAGAGTATGTTATGCACCAAAATTTTATGATCATTATATCTTTTTTAAACAATATTCATATTCATCCTTTTTTTTAAATATAAATTGTATCTTTTTTTTTTTTAATGTAAAAAAGGATTCTGTGCTAAAAGAAAAGTGTAATGTACATAAAAGAGATTTTTTGTAACTACTCTATCTAGCACACCCTCCTTACTTTATAAAATATTCTAACATATAAAATATTCTAACATATGCATGTAAATTCAAAATGGGTGGCTTATAAAACTCATAGTTGTTTGATTCTTATATTACAATTAATTTTTTCTAAATAAATTTTCTTTCTTTTAAAATAGAAATGTATCTATCATATAATCTTATTATTGCATCTCTCGATTCATTCATTGGGGGCTACAATAGCTTATAATATCTTCTCAAGATTATTTCAAGGGACTATATATATATATATATATATATATATTTTTTAAAGACGAGAACAAAGAAACATAGGAGATTGTATTTATTGTTTCAATACATTTTTTATTATAATTTTAAGAGAAATTAAATTATTTATAGTTGAGTGATAACTTAAATTAAATTAAAATGTAAAATGTAAGACACAAAGCAACCAATTCTAATAATCAATATACTATTGTTTCTTTAATGAGTTATTTATTTATAAATTATTATTAGTATAAAAATCAATATTTTTTACTATTATTTCAATATATTATAATAATAATCATCTTCGTTATAACTATTATTTCATTATACCTTACGTATATTATTGATTACATAAAGTGACAATTCTCAATCATATGGATCGAGGGGGAGGAGTGACAATTCTCGATCATATAGATGGAGGGGGAGGAGTGATAATTCTCGATCATATGGAGAGAGAGAGAGAGAGAGAGAGAGAGAGAGAGAGAGAGATGGTATTGGAGGCACAAAGAGAGGGATGGAAGAACAAAGACATAGAGAGATAGAGGTGTAGGGAGAGAGGGAGTCACACAGAGAGATAGAGAGAGAGGAGAAGGAGGAATGAGAAAGAGAGAGAGAGGGAGGGAGGGAGGGAGGGAAGAAGATAATGACATAGTTGGAGGAAAGAGTGTTGATTTTTCATAGGATGTTCTAACTGATAAACAATTCTTATGATTTCTTAATTCATCATAAATAAATTACATAGAGAATCTAAATGTTAGAAACAAAATGCTAATAGGATGATAAGAGACATACAAACAAGAGACACAAGAATTTACCATGGGAAAACCCACATGGGGGAAAAACCCAACAACACTTTATTTAAATAAATAGTTAAGTTCAATAGAGATACAACTAAAAATTATAGCCAAGAACAAGGTCAACTTGACTAGAAATATCACTATTGTCAAACCTGGTTAAATTCCCAGATTTATTTTTTCCCATAAATCAACTGTCTCACCAAGATATAGGTATGCTTAGATCTAGTCCTCTGCTTAAGAAATGATTCTACTTAGATTCGATCCTCTACCCAAGGACTCATTTTCCTCGAAGATTTGTTCTACTCATAAAATTAATATTTTCTGCCTCATAGATTTTAGTATTCCTTAGATTTTGTCCCTTTATTTAGCCTTAGATTTCATCCTTCTTCTCTGCCTCAAACAATCTGAATTTTCTATACATATGATCATTGAATTTCCTTCTTGGAGGAGGTAAAATCATTTATTTATACTATTTTAAGAGGTCAAATGGGTGTGGCCAAAGGGGTAGGTCGACCTGACTTCTTAGAGGTCTGACTCTATGGGTGTGGCCAAAGGGGTAGGTCGACCTAACTCAAGTCCTTGAAAATAAATGGACGTGGAAGGAGAATATTGTTCTAAGAAAGAGAGTTCCTCAGAAATATCTTCAAAAAAAGGGTTATGAGAACTGCTGCCAGGAGCAGAAAATGTAGGATCATGTGTTGAAGGAGTTTGAGGTTTCTGAGCCCTTTTGGAAACCAATATTTTTGGATCTAGCAAAGCAGGGACTATCTGCTGTAAGGTATCCGACCTCGTGTGAGGTCTTTTGAAAGCCAAAATTTTGAAAATAACAAATACAACCCAATATTTTCTCCTCACTGAACACCCAGAGGAAATAATGTGAAAAACCCAAGGAAAAATAAACTTCATTTCTTCATCCCCGGCATCGGTGCCAGAAAATGTTGTATCTCAAGAAACAATCCCTTGGTTATGGTAAGGAATTAGTGCTTAAGAAATTTTATAAATGTATGTCACAATTACCATATCAAATGGCATTTGTTTAATACCCTTGGAATTCAGTTACTTAATACCCTCAATAATCTGATATAATGAAAGCCTTCACAATGCCATAAACTGTTGATATTTGAATGGAATGAAAAGAAGAACTGCAAGAGAAACTCAAAATGATATGCTGAAAACCCAGAATCTACCACTTTTAAGTTTCAAAAGGAATTTGTGGAGGAAGAGAGAACTTAAAATAATATGATGTAAACACAAAATCTATCACTTTGAAGTTATATCAAGATTTTACGAAGAGAGAAGAGATGAGGTGAGGGAGTGCAAATTAAGGTTATTTAACTCCTACTCACAAATGTAATTAACGGACCGGTTGCTACATCACTTCACTTCATTCAAAGAGGAATAGCCACAGAGTGAAACAGGAAAGACATATCAACATCAACAGGTGTAGGAAACTTGATCTTTTTTCATTAATTTCTAAGAGAATTCATTCATAAACTGACAATCATTCAGAGGTCCAACACTTGGAACCTCTTTTCTTTATTTCTATCTCCTTAAATACATCAGAGTAGTTCGTAACTCCTAAACTTATTGAACTCTTCGACTTCATAAACTATTAAGATTACTTATGCAATTATAACAAGAAAACAAATTGAAACTTGGAAATATGGTTCGTTTTGTTGAATTTCATGTTGTTGATGCCTCCTCCCAGAGTGCTGAGGTGTCCTTTCTAGTTATGATGCAATATCTGCATCGTTCTGTAGTGACACCTTAGTGCTCGGCTCTGACCCAGCTATCGTGCTTCCAATAGCGCCCCTATACATTCTTTTGTCTGACTCTGTTGATGCCTCTGCGCTTCAAACTCTGCCATCGTATTACCTGCTACCCGAATTTGCATTTTCTCCTTTGATCTATGTCAGGTCACTTACCCGAGTCTCTCTATCGTGTTTTTCTTGTTTCTTCATGACCGAGGCGTTTCACAAGCTTTACATTATAATCCTCTTTTTCTTCCTCCGACATGGTTTAACACAAAAATACCTTTCCGTCATATCTGAAAACATTTGGAGTTCGCTTTTGAACCACATCGCATTTCATTTTTTTTAGCTTGTCTTTGACACTTATCTTCTAAGCCTTGCGATGTGCGCTATGCGATTGGGCCCCACCGCATCGCATATCGCACTTCGACGAACATAACTCAAGCCCTTTGCACTTAACACTTAAAACTTGCGATGTGTGGTATGCGGGCCACGTCACCACATACTGCTCTTCGGCGAACTTAACCTTTACTTTCCACGCTCATTCACTAAAAATTTCGATTGGAGATTTTTTATAGGGCCCCACCGCATCACACATCGCACTTCAGTGATCTTAACCTTTACCTCACGTGCCTATCCTTTGAAACTTGCAGTTTGTGGTTTTCGATTTAATCTCATGGCTGAAAATTAATTTAAATTTATGAACATTAATTAAAAAATAGACTTGTTGATAAATTATATAGTGAGAAAAATAAAAATAAATAGTATACATAGTATTGAGAAATATATGTAATTCAAAAATAATAACATTATAACACATTAATTAAAAAATTAAAATTATAGATAAATTATATACCCCAAAAAAAAAATTATACCTGTTATGATATTAAAAATATATATATAATGTAAAAATAAATTCCATGTTTAATGTTGTGAAATTTAAAATAAATTACATACATGGTATTAATAAATATATCAAATAATAGCATCTCTCACTACAAATACTTTTCACTTCCAACCATTGTACCATATTTTCATCCCGAAATCGGGAATTTGGTTGGTCCAGTAAACTCCTAACTAGGCATGATCAGAAAAAGGATAATGAGGAACTGCAAGAGCGATGTCGTATGCTCACAGAAAAAGGCATCTAAGGCTGGTTGCCTTTCTTCTTGATCCCGAGGTAACCCTACTGGCAGCCCAATTACAAACGACAGAGAGACCTACCACCTAGCCCATTACATTATCATTTCGACTGATTACCAATACAGACAGTCATCGCAGAGAGACCCTAGGGTACACTTATAGCACCGATCAGACACCTCATATACATAACCCTATAATACAACGAACTCAACACCTATATTCCGTGGTCTTCGAAGGGGCATAACTTCTTTCAATAGCTATTGGGTGGTGTGGCGGAGCAGAGGGTCAGATGTCCAACGGCAGACCCTCTACTACTTCTATTTGCGACCCAATTAGAAAGTCACTGCATTTAACTTAACTTTAGCGAGAAAGAGAATTCGTTAACAACTTCCCTGATCGTGTCGAGGTGCAGAGATCGATAGAACATGCATCACATGCAGCAAGCAAAAAAAGAATGTATTCAAAAATAAAATTAAAATACATCTATCTAAAAATAAAACTAAAACTAAACTAAAGATTATCTGAATATGTATCTAAAACTAAACCAAAGATTATCTGAATACGTAAATAAAACTAAAACTAAACTAAAGATTATTTGAATATGTATTCCATATATAGCATCTAAACTAGAGATTATTTGAACATGTATTCCACATACAGCATGGAATCACATGCAGCAAGCACACACGACATGTACCTGAAAATAAAACTAATGATTGATTTATATATATGTAGCATTCACATGATCATGAGTAACATTGCGTCGATTATGAACAGCAAGCACGCTCAGAAACAGGAAGAGTAACACGCAATTGTTATGGAAATCTTTATGCACCAGAAGAGAAGAGAGATGTCAGAAGAGAGATCTGAGAAGTTCACAGCAGCTCCTGTACCTACTGATCAAGAGATTAGTGAGGCAGCCATGCTGGATGAGAAGGACAAGAATCAAACAATCCAGCGCTTCAGCAAATGGTACGGCCTCTCTTCTCCCATTAATTACAGTGCTAACAAACAATATTACGTTTGTCCGGCTACGCCATCGTGCCTTTTGGAGTGTCTCCCCGAATGTATTGTGCAAGAAATTCTATGTCGCCTCTCAATCCCCGATCTCTTGATGGCACGGCAATCATGCGTTGCCTGGCACCGCTTGGTTTCTTTGAGCCCCATCTTTCAAGAGTTGTACGATGAGAGAAACCATCAATCTTGGATCGCTCTCACCGCCACTTCTCCTCACAATCGCGATGGCTTTGTCCTCTTCAATACCAACGAAGCTGACCACTGTTACTCTCTCTCTCTGGCTCAACATCTGTCCGCTGATCCCATGACAGCTAGAACATCTTGGCTTCTCAAGGGAGTGGCCGACGGTCTTATGCTTCTTGCAAACACACAAGGCAGATTGGTCGTTGTCAATCCTTTGACAAGAGGACACCGATTGCTGCCCGATGCACGATCAGCAGTCATCCATGAGTATGAACATAGCTGTTGACTCTGCCTCTAAAACATTTGAAGTGGTGGTGGTGGGAGAGGTGAGAAAGAAGCAGGTACATGTTCTCACCTACACCTCCTTGACCATAAAACTCCGCCCTGAGATTGACCACAACTTTTTCCGCGGCTTCGTCCATTCCACTTTACATGGAAACACTTGACCCCAATCTTACATGATCCCGATGATCAAATAAATTTCGTCCCAGCGTTTCCGGCAAGGATTGTGAGTTATAACATAGGAACCCAATTGACTGTTGTTGTCGACATGGGATTTATGGAATTTCAGGCAATAGGCAGGATCACTTCTCTACAGATGCGGACCATTGGGATTGTGGTGTACAAAACCCAAATATTTGTATTAGGTGTGGTAGCAGGAACACATGAACTTCTGCAATGGCGTCGCTTCAGTGTAGTCGGCCTGTGGGAGGCAAATCTGGCTACTCATCAATGGAAGCTCTTGACAACGACGCCTGTTGAATGGGTGAACAAATACAGCGTAGATTTTTGGTCATGTGACGTGGCGGCTGCTTACGACGGAGATGAGAGAGTGAGAGTCATTGCAAGGAATGGACGGAGCAGAACGATATTTGTAGAAGTGAATTTGGGTACGAAAGAGTGGAAGATGTTATCAGAGGGCAATAGTACAGAAAACAGAACATCGTCCACCTTAATCTCCCTGAGCGGATTTGCAGATCGGAGAAATAAAGTTGTGCAGGCTTTTCACATGACATTAAAATTTTGCACGGCCATCTAGTGATGTACACAGCAGTTTTCGGTGAATATTTTCAAAATCATCTAGTAATGCACACAGCAGTTTTTGGCGAATATTTTCAAAATCAGCAATCTGGTTGAATTTAACCAGTTTAGTAAACTAGCACACAGAAATTAAATTGGATTATTAACCAGTTAGTTACCTTTGGTATACTTCGTTAGATGCCATTTTATGCCATGTGTGTAATCTTTCCTCTGACTATGAAACGAATCGTTCCTTAAAATATGTGATGCATGCTTTTAACTTTGACACTGCCGTTATAATATTCTTGTAATTTGTTTAGTCTTGTGGTTTTAACCAAACCAGCCTCAGTAGATGATTGAAGCTTGCACGATTTAGAGGTCAAAAAAGGATTTTTTGCTACCGGCGCAGCGCCAATGCTTCAGTAAAGCTTTATCAAAATATGATTAATTGCAGATCCATATGTTTGTTCGAAGCATGATTTTTTTTAATATGTCTGTAGACTGTGTTGCAATGTTCGAAGCATCATTTTTTTTAATATATCTGTAGACTTTGTTGCAACTGCAATTTTGGTAGTGTTGCAGTGGAAAATCATCTCCTCATCAAGATGGATAATCAACGCCTGTAGCTGAGGGAATGAGGGAGGATTTAATGAAGTGGTTTTACAATTACTGTGTTGAGATTGTTAAATATTTTCCTAGTATAAAATTGTTAAAATAGTTAATTAACTCTGGTTTGAAGAGTTAGACAATAAGTAAGAGTTGAGTAAGTTGATAGATGAATTTGGTAAGTGAGTAGAGAGTCAATTAAGTGAGTGTTGAGTAAGTCAAATTATGTGATAGATGAGTTTGGTAAGCTAGTTTAGTTGAAAAAGATAAATGATTGAAGTTCATGTGATTAATAGAAGAGCTTGAGCTCTTGTTTGTTATTGTGTGTCAATTATTTGTGTGATTTATGCCTTTACTCTTCTGCTTTTCCAACAAAAATATGCAGTTATTATTTTTATTTGTAATTATTTTTTGGAATAAACTGTTTGTCATTAAAATAAAAAAAGAGTAAATATATCATAGATCTGTATTCTCATGTTCTTACAATTTGATTTGATGTATCTGTTCTTCTAGTAGGATCATAGATTTTATTATAAAATCTCATCTTGTGAACTTCTCAAAAATCTACAGATTTTTTTTCTTATATTTTCCAGTTGTTCATAGTATATTATTTTAATAACTTCCAAACATATTATTTAACAATGAAATTTATCTTCCTAGATGCGGGTGGTTATTAAGGAATTGACAGTTATGAATCTGTGAGCGGGCGCGGGCTAGCCCACATGGCCACCCGAGGCTCGCATTTACTCTCCTTGGGTTTCTTAAATCTTGCAGGCCGTCACCCTACGCGGCATTTATGCCAGTGGGGAGGCCGAGACATCGCTTGCTTCAAAATGACTTGCTTTGGTCCTCCGTCCCTGCATTCGAATGTGGTTTCAGCGTTTCTGGTTTGGATGTGCATTGGCTTGCAGGTCTCCATGTCGCTACAGCTCCTGCCCGTGGGTTCCAATTGCTCTCCTGAGGCTGACGTTCACAGCCTCCGCACTGCTTTGGGTAAGTGTTGCCCTCTGGGCTGTTGCGTTAGTTTTTCCCCTGGTTTTCATTACACTCACAGTCTTTTTTGCACTCTGCATTTTGCTTCACCTGGCTTGTTCACTTCGTTTCACCCGCCTGTGCCGCCTGATTTCTCTGCCTTCTCTCATCATACCACCGCTACTATGCCGCGCTTAAGGCACCCCCTGCGTTGTCGTAGGGGAACTTCTCGCCCCAGCTTTTCCAGACGTGGCCGCTCCCCTTCCTTTGATTCCCTTTCGTCCTCGCATAGTCTCAGTGAAAGCCCTCCTCCCTCGCGCAATCTTCGCAGCAGGGGTCGTGTGCATTGTTTTCCTCCCTCCACGTCGTGTGCATTGTTTTCCTCCCTCCACGCGGCTTGGCGCCACTGCCTCTCAGCAATCCCCCACTCCCCAACCTGCTATCTCTGCTCCCGCGCGCAATCCGTCCACTGCCATCTTCCACTTTCAATGTAATTCCTCTCGCCCCTTGGTTATTGCTACAGTTGCGGTCTCTTTCAAGAAAATCCCTGAAGCTGCCCATGACCCCCATCCTTCAGCGTCTCCTGTCATTCCGCCAGCCCCTCCTTCCTGTCAGCATGCTTCTCAGATGATGGACATTGGTTCCTCTCGGAAAGAGGTCGATGGTGGCTCAAGTCTCCTCCTGAACCTGGTGCCGTCGGCTGATGGTTGCGATGCAGAAGCCACCGCCAGTCAAAATGTCCCAGTTCCTGACGACGATGGAGATGGCTAGTGCAGAATAGTGGAGGAATCTCCCTCGGGTGACTATGGGCTCTAGCGTTTCAATTTGTGTTCCAGTTTCTATGTCTAATTTTTGTGACATTTTGTTAGGTTTGTCTGCTACAATTCTCAGTCTGTCCAAGATGATGTCCTATGTTGAGTCTGTTCACAATCATGGTGTGAGCCGGTTTCCCATGCGGGCGGCTCTATTTTCAGAGATGCCCCTTGACTCATTCTATTATGCCTTTTGCATTTCATAAATATGCAAGGTCTCTAACCCAATTATCTAAAATATATCAAAACCCAGCAATACTATAATTTCGAGCCTGCGTTTTATACCTCTGCCTCCCTTATAATATTTGTCTAGCTCTAACACAACTAAAGCTCAGCATCCACGGTTCCTTTGGTTATATTAATATTTATTTTTCTAATTTTCAATTATTTTATTTTAATATATTATTTTTAAAGTAAAACAATTTGGGAGTAAGATTATTAAAGTTTCTTTAATATTAAGATATTACATGAAATAAAATATATTTTATAAATAATATTAAATATTTTTATAAATTTTAAATTAACAGGTATATTTGCCCTCACAGGCTAGCTGTATATCTGCTTATATACATTACAAGAACTTCCAAAGATGATATTCCAGATGAGAAATACCGTAAAGTTGTCCATCAGGAAAAAAGGGTAGGCGAGTCCATACCTGTGATACAGGAAGAAACAAAAATGCAGTTCTTTTTAATGTTGTTGCTGTTACGCTTGGGGGCGGCAGGAATGCCCTGAGTGGATGTAGCGTAGTATCATTGTCTATCTTCTGAGTGGATGTAGTGTAGTATCATTTTCTATTTTGTTAGGTTTGCAAATTTTACAAGTTGAATCTACTTATATTTAGTTATATTTAGTTTTGGAGTTTGTTGAGAATTAATATTTTCTTAATGATTTTTTTTTTTTTAATCCCAATTTTTTCTTTAAAATTGGTTATCCTAATATTACTACTTGTATTGATACATTATAGACATCCTATTTACTAGTTTCTCAAATTATAATATAATGGTCTAGCCCACTCTCTCTTTAGCTTCAATAATATTTACTAATTTTAAAGTTTGTGATAATTTTTTTTTTTGTGAAAATAACATCAAAATAGATTTGGTCGACGCTTTTCGAATCAGCCAGTGTGGTTCATCATCAGGACAAGATGGAAAATCTGATCAATAAACCTCTTTAAATAGATCTTAAAGCTCCAACTAGCCGTTTGTAAAATAATGGCTAGTTCGATTCAAATCAATAGTTTATTTATTAAGAAAGAATAAATCCCATGATTAATGTTTAAAATATGAATTTTATATATTTAAATCATAATTATTAATCTAATATAATTTTGAAGAATAAATAACTATTTAATATTTGTATCTAATAATTATTTATTCGTTTTTATTATTATTGGTTTTTTTATATCGAATAAATTAAATGATAAAATTGCCAGGATTCTAAAAAAACATAATGTGTCCTCAACCTTTAAGCCTTCCCGCACCATTCGGAGTTCGTTTAGATCGGTTAAGGACCCAATTTGCCCGAAGGATGGTAAGGGTGTTTACTTGATTCCGTGCTCCTGTGGGACCCCTTATATTGGTGAAACTGGTCGATCAGTTAGTCAAATAATTCAGGAACATGTCACTGACCTTAAGCATAATAGATCACGCTCCTCTGCCCTAGCAGAGCATGCGGAGAAGACAAATCATCACATTTGCATTGAAGATGCTGAGGTTATTGCGAAGATTGACCATTTCTACCACCACAAGTTGAGAGAAGCCCTGGAAATCGAAAAGAGGCCTGTTAACCTCAACAGGGATGATGGATGGAGTGTCAGCAGATGCTGGATTCGGGCCCTTCATTGCCAATAATAAAAAATTTTAAATTAAAATAATTTTTTTTTTTAATATCATTATTATTATTTATTTATTTATTATAATTTTATTTATTTATTTGATTTTTATTTTATTTATTTATTGGTTGTATTTATTTTTATTTAGTTATTTAGTTTTATTTTTTGATTTATTTTTATTTTTATTTTTATTTCTATTTCTATTATTATTATTTATTTATTTATTTAACTTAATTTATTTTTTATTTATTTATTTTATTTTATTTTTTATTTTTATTTTTATTTTTATTTTTTAACTTTAAATAAATTTATTTATAATTTAAGGTAACTGATGTTTTGGGTTTTGATCCACTAACATATAATTATTAGAATTTTTTTTTTTTTTTTTAATTATAAATAGTATTTAATTATTTTATCTACAAACGACTAGTTGGAGTTTTAAGATCTATTCAAAGGAGTTTATTGATCAGATTTTCCATCTTGTCCTGATGATGAACCACACTGGCTGGTTCAAAACGCGTCGACCAAATCTATTCTAATGTGATTTTCACCGAAAGATTTTTATCACATTTTATGGATCACAGAAGCAAAATTCCTAACAATTTTAAAGCTGTTATAAAAAGTTTCTTTCTTCATGGTAACTAATTTATAAAGGAAAAATATTGTAAGGTGTATAAACTTTAATTTTGAAATCATTTATTATAAAACATTTCTAGATTTACTTAATCACTAAGATATAAAGTATGTTAAGACAAAATTTCTTTCCTCTAAAGCCACAACTCAACCTCTTTAGACTAAAAAGAACTTTCTAACTTCCATCAGTGTTGCAATCATAGTTTAGCTTACCATAAATACCAACTAAATATGTGTATGAAGATAATTCTTCTAAGCTTTGATTATCATAACAAACATAGAGTATGTTATGCACCAAAATTTTATAATCATTATATTTTTTTAACATTATTCATATTCATCCTTTTTTTTTAAATATAAATTGTATCTTTCTTTTTTTAATGTAAAAAAGGATTTTGTGCTAAAAGAAAAGTGCAATGTACATAAAAGAGATTTTTTGTAACTACTTTATCTAGCACACCCTCCTTACTTTATAAAATATTCTAACATATGCATGTAAATTCAAAATGGGTGGCCTATAAAACTCATAGTTGTTTGATTCTTATATTACAATTATTTTTTTCTAAATAACTTTTGTTTCTTTTAAATAGAAATGTATCTATCGTATAATTTTATTATTGCATCTCTCAATTCATTCATTGGGGGCTCCAATAGCTTATAGTATCTTCTCAAGATTATTTCAAGGGACTATATATATATATTTTTAAAGATGAGAACAAAGAAACATAGGAGATTGTATTTATTGTTTCAATACATTTTTTATTAATTATAAGAGAAATTAAATTATTTATAGTTGAGTGATAACTTTAAAAACTAATTTATTATTGACTCTCTTATTATGATATAGCCACATGCTAATTTTCATTGATTAGTATGAGGTGATGTTGTAGTGGTGTAAATGTTGATAAACATTTAACATTAATATGTGAGCTCAATTAAAAAACAATAAAAAGTTAAAAGTAAGATAGAGACGAGGAGATGTTTGTAGTGTCTAGTGTGAATCTAAGCATGTAAATGAATGTAAGCATATGGATGTTAACTCAATTAATAATAAAAGGTTAAAAGTAATAAAAATAATAAAATTTATTTTTTTTATACTGTAATTTTGCTTTGTGGAGCACCCTCCAACTCAAGTTAGAAATTAGGCTTTAGGAAGATCATCCTATAGTCTTGCTTTGGCATGAACTAATAAATTGAGATGTGAAGTGTATAAGTAAAAGAACTTGCATAAATTTTGGTGGGTAGTAACCACTAGTAAGGAAAACATAAATAATGGTGGGAAATAACTCTTTGTAAGTATATCTACTTACATCTTATTCATATCCAATTTTTATCCAAAGTCTTACTTAAATTGTGCTTGGAAGTAACTAATAATAAATATGTTATTGAACTGAGTATGATCTCTTTTCAAGGATTTTATTTTTGGATAGTTTTCATGCAAAACTTAATAACAAAAAATCACTACACAAATATCTAAAAATCAGGCATGGATGGATTTTACTCAAAGCCTAAGAATAAAATATTGCTACTTAAACATCTAAAAATCATGCATTAATATTGCAACCATATCCATAAATTATGGAATCAAATATGTAAGGGAGT
Source organism: Pinus albicaulis (assembly GCA_034641835.2). Taxonomy (NCBI): domain Eukaryota; kingdom Viridiplantae; phylum Streptophyta; class Pinopsida; order Pinales; family Pinaceae; genus Pinus; species Pinus albicaulis. Next base: position 918,877,416 of record CM076573.1, on the reverse strand, counting down.
TATTCATATGGAATTTTACTGTGCAAAGGCTACAATAAGACCTCAAGTTATATTCCAATCAAATGTTTGAATTTTTTTTTTTAATAAATTGAAAAATAAATATTTATTTTTCAAAGTTAAACATTATAATTTGCATTGGTTAATACTAAACTAATAGTGATCAATAGACAAATCAATTGCTAGAGTCCTCCCTTAGCAAGGACTAATAATGATTCTTATTCATATTTAAATTTAATTAATAAGCACACAAAAAGTTAATAGTTACAATAAACTTACAATATAACAAGATTCTTAACCATGGGTCTTCACCTCCACTTTATCATGGATATTATTAACTTGTAGATAGGTTTTGTTACAATACCATCAGCCAATAACATCACTTATCATAATCACATGCCCAAAAACCATAACTCATTTCACAATAAAAAAATAAAATGTAAAATGCTATGTAATGTAATCTAAAATTTACATAATCTAAAATGTAAAATGTAAGACACAAAGCTACCAATTCTAATAATCAATATACTATTGTTTCTTTAATGAGTTATTTATTTATATATTATTATTAGTATAAAAATCAATATTTTTTACTATTATTTCAATATATTATAATAATAATCATCTTCGTTATAACTATTATTTCATTATACCTTACGTATATTATTGATTACACAAAGTGACAATTCTCGATCATATGGATCGAGGGGGAGGAGTGACAATTATCAATCATATAGATGGAGGGGGAGGAGTGATAATTCTCGATCACATGGAGAGAGAGAGAGAGACGGTATTGGAGGCACAAAGAGAGGAATGGAAGAACAAAGACAAGAGAGATAGAGGTGCAGGGAGAGAGGGAGTCACACAGAGAGATAGAGAGAGAGGAGAAGGAGGAATGAGAGAGAGAGAGAGAGAGAGGGAGGGAGGGAGGAGGGAAGATAGTGACATAGTTGGAGGAAAGAGTGTTGATTTTTCATAGGATGTTCTAACTGATAAAAAATTCTTATGATTTCTTAATTCATCATAAATAAATTACATAGAGAATCTAAATGTTAGAAAAAAAATGCTAATAGGATCATAAGAGACATACAAACAAGAGACACAAGAATTTACCATGGGAAAACCCACATGGGGGAAAAACCCAACAACACTTTTTTTAGATAAATAGTTAAGTTCAATAGAGATACAACTAAAAATTATAGCCAAGAACAAGGTCAACCTGACCAACAATATCACTATTTTCAAACTTGGTTAAATTCCCAGATTTAGTTTTTCCCATAAATCAACCATCTTACCAAGATATAGGTATGCTTAGATCTATTCCTCTGCTTAAGAAATGATTCTACTTAGATTTGATCCTCTACCCAAGGATTCATTTGCCTCGAAGATTTGGTCTACTCATAAAATTAATATTTTCTGCCTCATAGATTTTAGTATTCCTTAGATTTTGTCCCTTTATTTAGCCTTAGATTTCATCCTTCTTCTCTGCCTCAAATGATCTGAATTTTCTATACATATTATCATTGAATTTCCTTCTTGGAGGAGGTAAAATAATTTATTTATACTATTTTAAGAGGTCAAATGGGTGTGGCCAAAGGGGTAGGTCGACCTGACTTCTTAGAGGTCTGACTCTATGGGTGTGGCCAAAGGGGTAGGTCGACCTAACTCAAGTCCTTGAAAATAAATGGGCGTGGAAGGAGAATATTGTTCTAAGTGTAGATATTTGCTGAATAATGATTAATTATCCACCGAGACTATCTTGATCACATACAATTCGAATTTATATGCAACACATAATCTCTTCCACTTAGATCAACTCAGATCATCACACATGCGGAAATAAAATCAAGCGATAACACATCAAATCATCATACACATTAACACAGTATGTATGGGGAAAGCTTATAGCTGAAAACCCCGCAGCTATTGTGTATATTATAATGGAGAAATCATGTAACAAACTCGGTACAATACTCCTCACAAGTACTCAGTACTTTCTCATAAAGTTACACACAAACTAGCTTGGTTTTGAACAGGTTACTGGTTCAAAACTCACCACTAATTGCCTTGCCTCTATTGCGCAATCATGGCCTGTCTAAATAGAGATCCAAGGTTCGAATCTCCTTGGCTTGACAGCACAATCATCATGGGAAATTCCTCCAAGTGTGGTGAAAATCTCATGCACAACTGATGTCGCCACTGATAGCTAACTCCACCCTTTCATCTACCTCTTTCACTGGTCTCCACTGAACTGATCATGCAGTGTAGTGAACTAATGTGTTCTTGAGTTGAATAATGAGTTACTAATTAATGAATTAAATAATATTTAATTCACTCCACTCATAACTAATTGATTAGCTAGTTAAACTAATCTCAACTAGTTCAACTAAAATAAACGGAACACAACTCCACTAGCTGTCTCATTAACTCCACCAAACTTCTGCCACTGAAGTCCTAACTGAAGTCAACCATGCATGATGCCATCAAACCCTTGAGAATAGCGTAATTCCTCACCTTCGGATGCATGACCCTTAAGCAGCTCGAGGCGAGTGTCAAGAGTAGTAATTTGTTTAGAGTCCAAATATTATTAAGGGGTAAATAATATTTGACACAATACAGGAAAGCTAGGTCTAAAAATATGAGCTTAGACCTCTTGACCTAAAAATAGAGTCTCATCTATTTTTACCAACATGACCAATGCTCCAAGAATCTCAAACTAGAATCCCCAAACCATGCTCCATATGTCTAAAAATAGACATAGTCTAAAAATAGATTTTGCGCCAGAATTCGCCTGCGGGCCCACTTGGTGAAGGCGACTTCATTTCACCAAGCTCCATCATCTTGCTGCATTTTAAACACTAAGAAAGAGAGTTCCTCAGAAATATCTTCAAAAAAAGGGTTATGAGAACTGCTACCAGGAGCAGAAAATGTAGGATCATGTGTTGAAGGAGTTTGAGGTTTCTGAGCCCTTTTGGAAACCAATATTTTTGGATCTGGAAAATCAGGGACTATCTGCTGTGAGGTATCCGACCTCGTGTGAGGTCTTTTGAAAGCCAAAATTTCAAAAATAACAAAAACAACCCAATATTTTCTCCTCACTGAACACTTAGAGAAATAATGTGAAAAACCCAGGGAAAAATAAACTTCATTTCTTCATCCCTGGCAACGGCGCCAGAAAATGTTGTATCTCAAGAAACAATCCCTTGGTTGTGGTAAGGAATCAGTGCTTAAGACATTTTATAAATGTATGTCACAATTACCATATCAAATGGCATTTGTTTAATACCCTTGGAATTCAGTTACTTAATACCCTCAATAATTTGATATAATGAAAGCCTTCATAATGCCATAAACTGTTGATATTTGAATGGAATGAAAAGAAGAACTGTAAGAGAAACTCAAAATGATATGCTGAAAACCCAGAATCTACCACTTTTAAGTTTCAGAAGAAATTTGTGGAGGAAGAGAGAACTTAAAATAATATGCTATAAACACAAAATCTATCACTTTAAAGTTCTATCAAGATTTTATGAAGAGAGAAGAGATGAGGTGAGGGAGCGCAAATTAAGGTTATTTAACTCTTACTCACAAATGTAATTAAGAGACCGGTTGCTACATCACTTCACTTCATTCAAAGAGGAATAGCCATAGAGTGAAACAGGAAAGACGTATCAACATCAACAGGTGTAGGAAACTTGATCTTCTTTCATTAATTTCTAAGAGAATTCATTCATAAACTGACAATCATTCAGAGGTCCAAAACTTGGAACCTCTTTTCTTCATTTCTATCTCCTTAAATACATCAGAGTAGTTCGTAACTCCTGAACTTATTGAACTCTTCGACTTCATAAACTATTAAGATTACTTATGCAATTATAACAATAAAACAAATTGAAACTTGGAAATATGGTTCGTTTTGTTGAATTTGATGTTGTTGATGCCTCCTCCCAGAGTGCTAAGGTGTCCTTTCTAGTTATGATGCAATAGATGCACTGTTCTGTAGTGACACCTCAGTGCTCGGCTCTGACCCAGCTATCGTGCTTCCAATAGTGCCCCTATACATTCTTTTGTCCGACTCTGTTGATGCCTTTGTGCTTCAAACCCTGCGATCGTATTACCTGCTACCCTAATCTGCCTTTTCTCCTTTGATCTATGTCAAGTCGCTTACCCGATTCTCTCTGTCGTGTTTTTCTTGTTTATTCATGACCGAGGCATTTCACAAGCTTTACATTATAATCCTATTTTTCTTCCTCCGACATGGTTTAACACAAAAAATACCTTTCCACTAGATTTGAAAACATTTGGAGTTCGCTTTTGAAACCACATCGCATCTTCCCGCACATCGCATTTCATTTTTTTTAGCTTGTCTTTGACACTTATCTTCTAAGCCTTGCGATGTGCGCTATGCAATCGGGCCCCACCGCATCGCATATCGCACTTCGATGAATATAACTCAATCGCTTTGCACTTAACGCTTAAAACTTGCGATGTGGGGTATGCGGGCCACGTCACTGCATACTGCTCTTCGGCGAACTTAACCTTTACTTTCCACGCTCATTCACTAAAAATTTCGATTGGAGATTTTTGATAGGGCCCCACCGCATCATACATCGCACTTCGGTGATCTTAACCTTTACCTCCCATGCCTATCCTTTGAAACTTGCGGTTTGTGGTTTTCGATTTAATATCCACCATCCATCCTTGTGCTCCAGTTCTACGCTTCGATCCCGATCGTCCATTTTTTCCTTTGCGCCTCCCTAAAAACTCTTAAGTTTTTAAGGGAAATGTGCCCTTTCTCCGCCTCTTGAACTGTTCTGCACGTGGATAATCCTGACTCGACCCACCTTCACATATTATCGCGTAATGTTAATGTACCAACCTATAAATTAAAGTTCTTCTACAACACAAAAATTTTTATATTTTCTATCATATATGCTTTTTTGGTGTTTTTAAAATTAATTCAAAGGTAAATGAAAATGAGCCACAACAGATGAAGGGGGAGCCCCATCAGAATGACAGGGGATTGAGAGATTCTAGTTAGCCCATATGACGCTCTCAAGAGGATGAGAAGGGAAATCCGTGTCCTTCTAATGATGCAGGGCCAGGGTTTCCTTTAGGTTGTTGCATAAATTTGTTCAGAATATCTCTTGTGGCGTGGTTTGATCCTTGAAGATGTGTCTATTACTTTCTTTCCAGATTGTCCATAGAAGGAACCCTAGTAGGAGGGCCCAAAGAGAGTTGAAAAGATTATTGTTGAAAGGCGATTTCTTCCAGAGTCGAATGGAGCTGATGACGTCCCCTCTGATCCTATCAGTTCTTCGACAAAGGATAGCTATATTGTCTAAGAGAGTGCTGGAAAGGGGACAAGTATCCAGGAGATGATTGATATTTTCTTCATGGTTTTGACAATTCAGACAGTGGGAGGGACCTATAAAACCTTTTTTCATAAGGTTATCCCAAGGTAGGATGCGCCTTTTGCTAAGAAACCATGAGAAGGTAGATATTTTGGGCCATATGCTCGGGTTCTAGATCTATGTCCAGATTGTATCATGCTGATTCGGAGCACTGGGGTTACGCAGGTGGTAAGCCTCCTTGGTGGTGAAAGTGCCCTAAATGGTGTACCCCCATCGAAGGATGTCCTCTCCTTCTGTGAACCTGATTTTCCTTTTGTGTAGCTCCCTGTCGATATCCTCATGTGATTCCCCGTTCCAGTTTTCCTGCCAATGAGAAGCGGGAAGCCATTGATGGTAGCCATTGATGAGAGATGTGGTTGAGAACTATTTGATTTGATTTTTCTCTCGTCTTTGGAGAGTGGATTTCCATCTAGGTTTTTGAAGCAGCATGGCTAATTTGGGCATCTATTGCCATGAATCCTCCCAAAGTCGGGCTTGGGATCCGGAACGGATTTCCCAAAAGAAATACTCTTGGATTATGGATCTACGTTGCTTAGCCACTTTCAAAATTTGGGAACCCGTCTATTCTGAGTTGAACATGATAAGTTCCTCCCGAGGCCAATTTCCTACATATTTGGATAGCCATAGCTGTGCCCACGGAGCATTGGATTTGGAGAGCCATTTCCACCAGATGCACGCTCCATGATGGCATTGTTGTGGCTAAGATCTCGTAGTCCCAGGCTGCCCACGATTTTAGGAGTGCAGACCTCATCCCATTTCACAAGTTCCCATTTATTATTGTTTTTCTTGTTGCCCCAAAGAAAATTCCTTTGCAAGTTGCGAATTGAGTTGAGAACCCATTTGGGTGTAGCTAGCACCAAGAATAGATAAAGGGGAATAGACTGGAGGACAGATTCAATGAGGACCAAGTGACCAACAATGTTGATAGCTTTATGCATCCAGGAAGAGAGTCTGGCATCTAATTTGTCCAACAGTTCTTTCTAGGAGGAGTGTTTTATGGCAGTGTCAATGAGTAGAGCACCAAGGTATTTGGAGGGAAAAGAGGTTATGGAGAAGCCAAGGATTCAGGTTATATTACGATGAGTGATGGCAGGAGTATTGAAGAAAAAGAGTTGATATTTCTCGGCATTAATGGTTGTTCCTGAGGCATCAGAGAAGCAATCTAGCAGGGATTTGAAAGAACAGGTTTCTTGAGCCGATGGATGACCAAATAACATATTGTCATCAAAAAATTGCTAGTGAGAGATGGGGGGATTGTTGTGAATGGATAAACATTTGAGGGACTGGGAGGTAATGGCATTGTGAATAAGGCGCACCAAGCATTCTACCATGAGAAAAAACAAGAAGGGAGAAAGGGGTGTTTGAAGAAAAAGCTATAGCGTCACGATCGACATTCATCCATGAGTATGAACATAGCTGTTGACTCTTCCTCTAAAACATTTAAAGTGGTGGTGGTGGGAGAGGTGAGAAAGAAGCAGGTGCATGCTCTCACTTACAGCTCCTTGATGGACACATGGACCATAAAACTTTGCTGTGAGGTTGAACACAACTTTGTCTGCGGCTTCGTCCATTCCGCATTCCGCTGTACATGGAAACACCATCAACTGTACCCCAATATTACATGATCCCGATGAAGATGAAATAAATTTCATCCCAACGTTTCTGATTAGGATTGTGAGTTGTAACTTAGAAACCCAATTGGTTGTTGTTGTCGACATGCCATTTATGGAATTCTAGGAAATAGGTAGGATCACCTCTCTACGGATGCGGATCATTGGGATTGTGGGGTACCGAAATAATTTATTAGGTATTTTAGAAGGAACACATGAACCTTTGCAATGGAGTCCTTTCAATGTAGTCAACCTGTGGGAGGAAAACCTGGCTACTCATCAATGGAAGCTCTTAACAATGACACCTGTTGAATGGTTACTGAACAAATACAGCGTAGATTTTTGGTCATGTGACGTGGCAGCTGCTTATGACAGAGATGAGAGAGTGAGCGTCATTGCAAGGAATTGATTGAGTAGAACGATATTTGTAGAAGTGAATTTGGGTACGAAAGAGTGGAAGATGTTATCGGAGGGCAATACAGAAAACAACACATCATCCACCTTAATCTCCCAGAGCGGATTTGCAGAAATAAAGTTGTGCAGGCTTTTCACATGACATTAGCAGATGGGAGAAATAAAGTTGTGAAGGCTTTTCACAACGACCATCTAGTAATGTACACATCAGTTTTCAGTTAATATTTTCAAAATCATCTAGCAATGTGTTGGGGTTCCCATGTTTTGGCCAGATTGGAAAGACCAAAAGATGAGACAACATCAGAACCACTTTCAGACCTCAGGATCTAGCCCTCCTGGGTCCAGAGAGGGATCTCTCTATGATAGTCAAAGGTATATGTCTTTGAGGCTCAAATGTTATGACTTTAGGCTAGTTATAAGGCTAGGGGTTTGTTTGTTTGATTGTTTTTTTGGTTGCTAGTTATCAGGAAAGAAGGATTCAGTGTAAGAAAAGAATGAAAAAAGAGGGATAAGGTAGAGATGAAATGTTTCCAGGAAATATTCAAACCATTGGGCAATGGAGTCAGGAAAGGATTTGCTTGCTATCAATAGGAAGGCTTTCAATTGGGCTAGTCATCTGAAACTTAGGATCTTTCAAGATGATTATGATGTGGAGGGTAAGGGGAGAAGATAACACAGATTTCAGAGCATAAAGTTACAGATCAGCGGGTCGTACAAGGATCCTAGTGGACAGGGCTAAATCTAATCCCAAGTGTTCCCAAATCTTCCAACTAGATCTATAACAAGAAACATCTAAGAATTGAATTCATTTAATTCATACATCATAGAGCAGGCAATAACATCCACTACACTGGTTAAACCAATTGAAATAATTCCTTAGATAAAACATTCAGGAGAGAAACATTAATGGCAAGGAGAGCAGAACATAGGGTACCTAACAAGGGTAAATCCTATGTCAGTATTTTGATGCAAGCCAGTAGAAACGAAATGAAATGAATGTAAACACAGAGATATGTAAACATCATCGCTGCTTCAGATCAGGATCCAAATAAATGTGCTTGTAATATTAAATAACAATACCAATCAAGTACAACATGCCAATGGTTGAATACTCAGTCTAAAAACATATCCTTCAACCTATCTTACAATCTTTACACAGAGACTGTGTCTCAAAAGAAACTACTTGCAGTTCTCTGATAACTGATCAACAACCTTTACAATGAGTTTCTTCCTCAATTTATGACTCCGGAGGAGCAGAGGAGGTAGGTGGATTACTCTGATTTGACTCCAATGTGTTCTAGCTGCAGTAATGTGTGGTTCTATTGGTGAATAAAAAACGGATAAATAAATGATATAGAAATCTGCCATACTGATGAATTAAATGCTCTAATAGTACTGGGGCTGTTTCAGGGTAGAAAATCTCTCCAGAACACGACATAGATTGAATGCTGTATGGGCGCTCTGTCCTTCATGGAGGAAAAAACATTCTGCTGCTGTCTAAACCCCTGATATGCCTTGATTTCTGCATGCTGTACCTTTGCATAATCTATGGGGTCATTAATCCAGTACTTTGCCTCTGCGAGATTGGATCAAGACTCTAAAATCTTCGATTCTATGCCTTAACTCCTCGATTTCCTTATTGATTACTCCTTTCCGCTCCCGCAATTACCTCTGACCGTGATCTATGTGCCTTTAATGGCCCTGAAGAAGCTTGACAGAGTCTTAACCCTGTCCTTTTGATTACAGTCACATCGAAACACCTCTTCGGGCCTTTCTTCATTAATTGGATCTGTGCACATGGCCCCTTTCTGCGTTTTCTGCCAGTGTGACAGAGATGAGGAGCTATGGCAGTTGCTAGCGCTTGAAACCCTGCAAAATAGAAAACTTGTTAAGAAATCCATGGACGTAGAGTAATGGATGTGTCGAGATGATGAAAATGGCCGGGCAGTTGGTGACATGGCGGAAAAATACAGAAGAATGGCGGAGAATTGCTCTGGTGTAGGCTGGCGGTCTGTGGAGTAAATTCGAATGGGAAAAACCTTAAAACATATGAATTTTGAACGAATATATGTAATTGAAATGGGTGAATGTACGACGGATGCACGTGGAGGTGACGTGGCGAGACCGGGTGGCGACGGGATAGTCAACGGTGGGGAGAACAGATCTGGGTCATCAAATCTTGAAGGAGATCGACGGTGGGAACGCGTCGGACGGTGGGCCTCGGGACATTTGGCTTGGATTAAATCGTGGGCATCTCAAAGGAGCGACAACCATTGGATGGGCGCTGACAAATCAGACGGATATTATGCATATCGCTCCGCGACTTGAGTCGAAAGTTAATGCGCTATGGAGGGACGTTTCAGGGCCGTACGCGGGGACACACGGCAGAAGGTGTATGGAATCACTGGGTCATCAGAAAAAACTGCCCGTCGCGCATAGGCGGTGCAATAGAAACCGGGTTGTTTTCTGCGTAGTGCGCGGCGGGGACCATAGGGGCGGATGCGTTTCGGACCGTTGATCTGGCAATGAATGGACGACGATGGCGCGATCAATGGTTTGAATGGGTGACTCACGAGCGCTATGGGATTAAATAATCGCAGTCCGATCTATATAGATCAATGGCAGAGGAAATGCCCGATAAGCATATGGGACAAGCACCTTCGGGGCTAGCGCTCGGTCATGGTGCTGGGTTCCGCGGGGAGAAAAGTGGAGGGAGCTTGCGAGAAGGAGCTTAGGCCTGTTATAAGGTCGAAAAGTGGGTTTCAACCCATTTCAATGCATTTCAAGGCCCAAGGAGGGTAACGATAGGGGGATAGAGGGGAAATTTGGGAAGACCAAAGGTAAGGATAAGATTCAAAGGGGAATTTGGGAAACAATTGGGATGGAAAGGGGATTTTGCGAAGGGGAAGAGAGGGGCAACATAGAGAGTTCTGCAGAGGGAAATTTATCAAGGCAAAGGCATAGGAGACCTCAAGGATGATGTGTCTTCGGGGAGATGCATTCCTTGAGGGCCTAAAAAACAAATTTAGCCCCCTGCTTTGATTTGTCAAAAATTTATAGGGGGGCTAACAGTGGCTCCACATGGGGATGGCTTGTTCTTGAAGGAGTCAAGAATTCAGGGAATAGATCTTTGGAGTAGGCCAGTTTCCTGATACTTGGCACATCCCTCTTTTTCTTTGATCAGCTGCCACAATATGAAGACATTACCTCAGCAGAAAAACTTTCTTCAACAATCTACCTACCCATACTACAATCCTAGCATTTTTTCTTCTTCCAGGGTGCATTTGAGCTAGCAGACCCTTTACATCTTTTTATTTTTGCAAACAGAAAATAAACCTATTCTAAATCTACCCTTATTGCCCCATGAGACCAGATTAGACTGTTGGCCTCATATGTTTCTCACCTAATCTAATATCTGCTGGGATTAAATTGTCCAACAGATTTCTTCTCTACATTCTAATACAGAAATTGAAAAACAACCAAGCTAGGATTAGACTGTCTGGCTTGCTATGGACCATGGCATAAAGACAGTTGCACATGGACAGAAACTTGCAAAACTTTGGAAACAAAACCTGAAGGCTTGAAATCTGGAACTTGTAACATCCTTCTTTTCTTTTTGTGACTCAAGCTTTGAGCATGTTAGAGTCACTTCATTTTCTTTGTTTTAGCTCTGGTTTTGGGCATGTTAGAGATGATTCTTCTTTTTCCTTTATTTTTTGAAAATTTTTTCTTTTTCTTGAAAATAAAAAACTGCAATGGTATGTACAATGGAAATGAAACTGGAAATTGTGAATTAGCAGAAGTAGTGTTTGAACATCCTACCATTGACAGGACCCCCAGACAGCTCTGTACCATATAGTTCTCGTAAGAAGAAAGCATTTGAACCCACAGTGGTCTGGATGAGGTATGGAACTTGCCATAAACTGTCAAATTTGTTGTGCTTTCCTTTATCCTCTCTTCTTGAATCCCACTTCAAAACCTTATCTCCAACTTTGAAATCAACAGCTTTGGTTATTTTGTCAAACAATTTATTTATGCTCTCCTGAACTTTCATTGCTCTGTTGTAGACCTCTTCCCTTGTTTTCTAGAGATGGATTTTTTTATTTATTCTCCTCACCATGCTATCTTCTTCTGTTTGGATCTCCTGGATCAGTTTTATCACGGGTATCCCAAGGCTGGTGGGAAACACTGCTTCTGTTCCATAGACAAGTTGGAATGGTGACATGCCAATGGATTTCTTTGTTGTAAGCCTGTCATCCCACAAAGCATGTACTAGCCTATTATGCCATGATTTTTTGTTCTCCTCCAACAACTTTTTGATGATGATCACCAGGCTCTTGTTTGATGATTCAGTTAATCCATTACCTTGGGGGTAATAGGCAGTTGAATGGCCGAGTGATATTTTGTACCTGTGACAAAAATCAACCATCTTTTTGGATCTGAAAGCAGTAGCATTATTAGTGATTATTTTCCTTGGGCAGCCAAACCAAGAGAGGATTTTACTTTCTAGGAAACTAATGATGACTGAATCTGTGGCGTTCCTAGTGGGCACGACCTCTATCCACTTAGTGAAATAATCTGTGGCTGTTAGGATCCATTTGTGCCAAGTAGAAGAAGCAGGGTGAATCTCCCCTATGAAATCTAGGCCCCATTGTAGAAAGGGAACTTCAACAGTGATGGGTTGTAGGGGCAGAGGGAGGAGTTTTCTTTTGCCTTCAAAGATCTAGCATTTGTGGCAGGCGACTATCATTTTATGAACATCATTGAAGAGTGTGGGCCAATAATAGCCAGCTTTGAGTATTTTGTTTGCCGTGGCCTTCCAACTCAGGTGGCCTCCACATTCTCCAGCGTGGAATTCTTGTTTAACCCTCTCTGTCTCATGTTCAGTCAAACATTTAAGCAACAGGCCATTAGGATTCTTCCAGTATAAGCTTTCGTTCACAATGCAGTAATTTCTGGCTTTTAGCTTTAAGAACCTGGCCTTGGTCTTTGATAATCCAGGAGGGGCATTGAGGTGTGTAAGCACGTACAGAATGTCGGAATACCAAGGAGAGCTCTGGAATTTTTCCTCAACAGTAAGAACAGGCAATCCTTGTTTCTCATCCAAGGTATTTATCATGTTAATGTCTAGGGCTTGCAGGTTTGTTTCAGTCATTAATTTAGCTAAGCCCTGACCTTTAATCAATTTGGTGGGTTTTATCTCAAGGTCATACTCCAATATCACATCTATTCATTTTCCCCTTTTCCCATCTGGGTCTTGGGACAGTATGTCTTTGACTATGATGTTGGGCACATAAGCTACAGTGTTAGAATGCAATATGTACACCCTGAATTCTTTCAAGGCCTTAATCAGAGCATAGGCCTGTTTCTCCATGATGTTGTATTTCAAGGGTGCATCTCTAAGGGCTTTGCTAAAGAAGGAAATTGGCTGTTCCATTCCCTCTGTGTTTTTCTGCAGCAAGACTGCAGCTACTGTATGCTCCGAGGCGAATGAAAAAATCAGGAAATCTTTGGAGAAATCTGGGCTGATTAGGACAGGGGCCTAGGTAAGTGCGAGTTTCACTGATTTGAAATATTGTTTAGCTCCTATAGTCCATATAACTCCTGCACATTTCTTCAGCATGTTAGTCATGTTCCTTAGGTGTTCAGCCAGATTTGGAATAAACCTCCTAAGGAAGTTAATCTTTCCAATGAAATATTGTAATTCCTTGATGTTTCTGGGATATGTGAACTATAGTATTCCCTCAACTCGCTGTGGGTCTATCCTGATTCCCTTCTCGAATATAATGTGGCCAAGGAGTTTACCCTCCTGTAGCCCAAAGACAGTCTTTTTAGGATTCAGGGAGAGACCGAACCTTCTGCATTTTTCAAACACCTTTCTCAGATGTTCTAGGTGTTCTTGTTCAGTCTTGGAATAGACTGTTATGTCATCCAAGTAGATAACAATGAAGTGCCCTATCTCATCTAAAAATGCTATGTCCATTGCTCTTTGGAAGGTGGCTCCAGCGTTCATCAATCCAAAAGGCATCTTCACATAAATGAAGGTACCCCATGGAGTAATAAAAGCTGTTTTGAGTTGGTCTTCTGGGATTACTAAGACTTGGTTATATCCAGAGAAACCATCTAGCAGGTAAATCATCTTAGAACCTACTACCCTCTGAAGAATATGTTCCATTTTAGGCAAAGGGTAATTGTCCTTGAGTGAGGTTCTATTAAGATTCCTGAAGTCTATGCACAATCTGATTTCTCCTATTTTCTTCCTCACAACCACTAAGTTTGATACCCAATCAGAGAACCTCAATGGCACAATTATACCTGCTTCATACATCTTCTTGATCTCTTTCTCTACTGCAGGCAATTTTTTAGGATTGATTCTGCGAAGTTTTTGCCTAAAGTGCTTCTGATTTTCTTTCAAGGGTATTTTATGCTGAATGATATTTGTGTCATAGGCCTTTAAGTCCTCATAACTCCATGCAAACACATCAATGAATTCCTTGAAAAGGTCAATGTATTTCTTTTTCATGTCTGTGGGTAAAGACTTAGCCAGTTTAATCATTTTGGGCTTATCTTCAGTGCCTATGTTGCATTCTTCCACATCAGAGTTTGCATGCTCTATAGTGGGCTTTTTTGCCACATCGTCGAAGTCAAAAAGGTCCTCTAAGGGTGCCAGGCCTCTAGGTATATTCTTATCTTTGGCCTGCAGCACCTCTACCTCTTCACTATCTGCATTTTCACATTTGTGGTCTCGATTTCCAGTCTGTTCGTCTAAAGAATTTATTTCTATGTTACAGGGTGTTTCTTCCTCATCTGAGGACTCTTCACTTAGGTGGCTATTGTCAGATTTAGAGTCTGAATCAGAAAACTCAAACTTGTTTCTGCCTACCAGGAAATCCTCAATCTATTTATCACCTTCAAAAACCTGCCAATATTTTTCGTTGTCTGGTACAGCAGGTCTAAATTTATTCTGAATGATGAGCTGTTGGTCTCTAGGAATCTTGGGGTAGGAACTGGCTAGGCAAGCTAATCCATTTGCAATGACATTTTGACTCCTAGGAACAAACACTAATTTGTATTCAACAAACGTTTTCAATAGGTCCATGGTGTCATTCCTATATGCTCTTAGCCTAGGATGTTTGGCTGTGTATTCTCCGTTCACTTGTTTAATAACTAACTCTGAGTCTCCCTTTACGGTTATCCTACGGGCTCCCTTTTTCTTGAACAGATTCAGACCCAAGATTAGAGCCTCGTATTCAGCGACATTATTTGTGCATTTGAAATGCAGATTGCAGGTGTGGCTCTCAACGTAGTCATTTTCTGTATTCCGTAACCATACTCCTGCCCCAGCAGTTCTTTTAGTACAGGACCCATCAAAGCTAATTTCCCATAAGGTGTTATTCTCATGATTATCATTGTTTTCCCTATGGCTGGTTTCGCCATTGGGTTGTGTTATAGGGTCTGTACTAGGCTGTGGATCGTTTTGTCCTTCGTGAAATGAATGAGGTTCGGGGATCTAGCCAGATGGCTATTTATGCTCTGTTTCCTGTTCAGTCGGGGTAAGGTCTCCCCCGCATATCCTATAGGTTTCATTGCGGTTTTCTTCTTTGTTGTCTTCTAAATCCAGAGAAGACATTATGTTAAAATCCATGGCCTCTGCCTCTTCGTTTGTATCCCTGTTTTGGGATTCTGACCCTTCCAAGGATGCATCATTACAAAAGATGAAGGATTCGAGGTCTGTGTGTACAGAATAAACAGGTGAATTTTCTGGTTTTTTGGGGCTACTGACTAGGAATTTCATCTGTGTCTCCCTATACAGTTTTCTAAGTTGGCCAAAGAGTGGGATTGTGGCATATGAGCCATCCATCTGCATTGTACCCTGTAGCTTGGCTCCCCATGATCTTGATAGCAGCATGCCATACTTAGGTGGCACATCTGCCACCACAACATCCATGACCATGCATTTAGCTAGGATTTGAGTTAAGCTCACACACAAGTCTTTGATCAAGCCTAGACATTTTACTCTGCTAGAGTCAAATGAGTATAAGTCTTTGTAGGGTCTGGTTATCTCTAGACCTAGTCTTTCCATGACTACCTTAGGCATTAGGTTGTGAGATGCTCCAGAATCATGCATCGCATTGTGCAGGATCTTGTCATGAATGTTGAGATTGATATAGAAAAGTGGAACTACCCCCTCCTGAAACTTCCCCTCTATCTTAGGACCAAAAAAGAGGGCAGGTTGATCATCATTCAAATTGACAGAGTCACCGTTCTCACCTAAGTTCAAAGCTCTAAAAATCTGGCCTTTATATACATCCTGAGTGGCCAGCTCAGAAAGTGGGACAGAGATTTTAATTCTTGCAATCTCACTTTCCAAATTGAAAGGGGACTGACTCTTTGGCATACTCATCTTTGTTTTATTTGCCACTGTCTTAGTGGCTAAGTCAGTGGGCTGATTCTCGTTATGTACAGTGTTTGTGACAGTTTTATCAGGAGCACTGACTGCAGTGCTGGTGCTGCTAGCTGGTTTACCTTGTGCATTGGTGTTCTGGTTTTCTTTTTCTCTATTCTTTCCAGAACTCTCAACTGCTGATTTGTTGGTTTCAGCAGTTGCTTTAGAAGTTTTCTCAGGCCTATTTTTGATGCTAGTTTTAGAAGCTTTGGGTTTGGCAGTTTCTTGAATCTTTTTTCTTCTAAGTTCATATTTCTCTCTGACCTACAACATGGCGTTTTCAAATCCTAACCTGTAATCTTTAGATTTCAACCACTCCTCCTCCCAACCAGAGGGTGAAGGTTGATCTTCTTCTGAATAACAGTTATGGATTGAATCTTCTGTTTCAAACATATTAATTGTGTTTCCCTCAGACTCTTCTATGATTCCCTCATCTTCATCAAGAAAATTCTCTTGGAATGGGGGAATAACTTGCTGTCTGACTCTCTTTATCTGTTGGGAGTGTTATTGTTTCTTCTAAAGTTCTGGTTCTGGTTTTGGTTTCTATTCTAGTTACTGACTGTGACAACCATTTTTTCCATCATTTTTTGTAACCTTTCCACATTTTTAGACAGCTTATCATAATTTTGGTCAGATGTGGAAGCTACGTTGTCATCTCTGTATGTTACCCTTCTTTCAGATTTCAGTCTCGCTCTTTTCTCAATCAGGTTGGCTTCTATGTTTACTGTTCCTTTCTTAATGTCCTCCAATGTGTTGTATTCTTTGTCTCTAAGCTCATAGGCCATGTCAGCATCAAAACCCTCAGGGTATTTTGCTAGGGCCATGCCCTGTGGAGGTTTCATATGTGGAGGGAGGGCATTATAAATGCTATTAAACCTTGTTGTGTAATCGTGAACACTCTCTCCTACGTTTCTTTTAAGGGTCATGTATTCTGCTAGGAGTTGACGAGGATTTGCCCTAGTTTCCCACTTGTTTACGAAGGTCTGATATAGAGCTGGGAGATCATTAATGCTACCTGGAGGTAAGCCTTTAAACCATTTCTTCACATCACCCCCTAAGATTTGTGCAAAGATTCTGATTTTGACTGCATCATCATCTATTTCCATGTAGTCAAAGGAATCTTCCATCTTATCTACATGTTGTTGGGCTGTGATGAACTCCTTCGCAGTGAAGTGTGGAATCTTAGACTGGTAATCATTTGGTAATGGTACTAGAGGCCGGGGTAAAACGAGAGGTGCATAACAAGCTGCCATGATGATTTTTTGATGAGCTAGAGGGGCTTGGGCAATAGGTATATGGATGACAGGGATGTTATGACCAACAGAGGACTGATGAGCAGACCTAGGGTGACTGAGCCCCAAGTTTTGCATGAAATTTAAATCAGGAGGTGTTGATGGAGGGGTCTTTCTGTTCCCAAGGTGTCTACCACCTTGTTGTGGTGAATCAGGAAGCTCAGGGTCTGGCTGGTCTAAGCTACTAAATGACCTAGTTCTGGATAAGCTGTTAGGTAGGTCTAGGTCAAGGTGAAAATGTGATAGAGCTGTAAGATCTTCTGGTGCAGAATTATCTCTATGGATGTGTTTGGAAATAGTTGATCTTTTAGGTGTATGAGCTCCCTTGAGGATACTCTCAGGATCGTCAACTATTTCAGGTGGGTCTGGGTTGGGGTAAGCTCTTGTATGAATGGTTATAGAAGCTAGAATGTTATCTCTGACTAAGCAGCTTGACCTTACTTGTTACTTATACTGTGGTTGATGTTGTTGTGAAGGCAGGTCTCCCAGTGGAGTCTAATGTGAACCAAGATAATCAGCAGACCTACTGATCACTAGTGGAGTCTTTAAAACGTTTAGGGAATATGGAGTCGCTAGGTGGAGGGTTTAGGATGTTTTTGGAGGGTACACTGTCCACCACAGTGCTCATGAAACGTCCTCCTTCAAGGATATCTCTCAAACACAGCAAAATCTAACCAGAGATTGACTGGGAGGGCATTTACCAGATATGTCACCTCTGAAAGAGTGTGAGATCCGGAGGCTACCTGGCCCTTTCCAGACTCTGTCCAAGAGTATGGGAAAGCAAAAAAAGTGGTCTAGAGGTTGATGTGAAAATAAGAGTGTTTAACTGCCAACCTAACTAGAGATTGTAGGTCTTTTGAATGCTTAAAGATGTTTAAGGTGTAATGCACTCAGTTCCCCAGTGGAGTCGCCATTATGTTGGGGTTCCCATGTTTTGGCCAGATTAGCAAGACCAAAAGATGAGACAACATCAGAACTACTTTCAGACCTCAGGATCTAGCCCTCCTGGGTCCAGAGAGGGATCTCTATATGATAGTCAAAGTTATATGTCTTTGAGGCTCAAATGTTATGATTTTAGGCTAGTTATAAGGCTCGGGGTTTGTTTGTTTGATTGTTTGTTTGGTTGCTGGTTATCAGGAAGGAAGGATTCAATGTAAGACAAGAATGAGCAAAGAGGGATAAGTCAGAGATGAAATGTTTCCAGGAAATATTCAAACCATTGGGAAATGGAGTCAGGAAAGGATTTGCTTGCTATCAATAGGCAAGCTTTCAATTGGGCTAGTCATCTGAAACTTAGGATATTTCAAGATGATTATGATGTGGAGGGTAAGGGGAGAAGATAACACAGATTTCAAAGCACAAAGTTACAGATCAGCGGGTCGTACAAGGATCCTAGTGGATAGGGCTAACTCTAATCCCCAATGTTCCCAAATCTTCCAACTATATCTATAACAAGAAACATCTAAGAACTGAATTAATTTAATTCATACATCAGAGAGCAGGAAATAACATCCACTACACTGGTTAAACCAACTGAAATCATTCCTTAGATAAAACATTCAAGAGAGAAACATTAATGGCAAGGAGAGCAGAACATAGGGTACCTAACAAGGGTAAATCCTATGTCAATATTCTGATGCAAGCCAGTAGAAACGAAATGAAATGAATGTAAACACAGAGATAGGAAAACATCACCGCTGCTTTAGATCAGGATCGAAAGAAATGTGCTTGTCATATTAAATAACAATACCAATCAAGTACAACATGCCAATGGCTGAATACTCAGTCTGAAAACGTATCCTTCAACATATCTTACAATCTTTAAACAGAGAATGTGTCTCAAAAGAAACTACTTGCAGTTCTCTGATAACTGATCAACAACCTTTACAATGAGTTTCTTCCTCAATTTATAACTCCAGAGGAGCAAAGGAGGTAGGGGGAGAACTAAATGCAGTATTAAACTTCTGAAGAACAGAGGGCCAAAACCCATTCTGTATAAATCCTGTGCATTAATCTCTGGTGTTCTCTGGGTGGACGAATGGTCTTCTTCAGATTGTGGATTACTCTGATTTGACTCCAATGTGTTCTGGATGCAGTACTGTGTGGTGCTATTGGTGAATAAACAACATATAAATAAATGATATAGAAATCTTCCATACTGATGAAGTAAATGCTCTGATAGTACTGGGGTTGTTTCAGGGTAGAAAATCTCTCCAGAACACAGCATAGATTGAATGCTGTATGGGTGCTCTATCCTTCATGGAGGAAAAAACATTCTGCTGCTATCTAAACCCCTAATATGCCTTGATTTCTGCGTGTTGTACCTTTGCATAATCTATGGGGTCATTAATATGGTACTTTGCTTCTGCGAGACTGGATCAAGACTCTAAAATCTTCGATTCTATGCCTTAACTCCTCGATTTCCTTACTAATTACTCCTTTCCGCTCTCGCAATTACCTCTGACCGTGAGCACTGTGCCTTTAATGGCCCTGAAGAAGCTTGACAGAGTATTAACCCTGTCCTTTTGATTACAGTCACGTCGAAACACCTCTTCGGGCCTTTCTTCATTAATTGGATCTGTGCACATGGCCCCTTTCTTCGTTTTCTGCCAGTGTGATAGAGATGAGGAGCTATGGCGGTTGCCAGCGCTTGAAACCCTACAAAATAGAAAACTTGTTAAGAAATCCATGGACGTAGGGTAATGGATGCGTAGAGATGATAAAAATGGCTGGGCAGTTGGTGACATGGCGGAAAAATACAGAAGAATGGCAGAGAATTTCTCTGGTGTAGGCTGGTAGTTTGCGGAGTAAATTCGAATGGGAAAAACCTTAAAACACACAAATTTTGAACGAATATATGTAATTGAAATGGGTGAATGTACGACGGATGCATGTGGAGGTGACGTGGCGAGACCGGGTGGCGACGGGATAGTCAACGGTGGGGAGAACAGATCTGGGTCGTCAAATCTTGAAGGAGATCGACGGTGGGAACACGTCGGATGGTGGGCCTGCGGACATTTGTCTTAGATTAAATCGTGGGCATCTTAGAGGAGCGACAGCCGTTGGATGGGCGCTGACAGATCAGACAGATATTATTCATATCGCTCCGTGACTTGAGTCGAAATTTTATGCGAGATGGAGGGCGGTTTCAGGGCCGTACGCAGGGACACGCGGCAGAAGGTGTATGGAATCACTGGGTCATCGAAAAAAACCACCCGCCATGCATAGGCGGTGGGATAGAAACCGGGTTGTTTTCTGCGTAGAGCACGGCGGGGACCATAGGGGCGGATGCGTTCTAGAACATTGATCTGGCGGTGAATGGACGACGATGGTGTGATCAATGGTTTGAACGAGTGACTCACGAGCACTGTGGGATTAAATAATCTCCGTATGATCTGTATAGAACAACGTCAAAGGAAATGCCCGATAAGCATATGGTACAAGCGCCTTCGGGGCTATCGCTCGGTCATGGCGCTGGGTTTTGCGGGGAGAAAAGTGGAGGGAGCTTGCGGGAAGGAGCTTAGGCCTGTTATAAGGTTGAAAAGTGGGTTTCAACTCATTTCAATGCATTTCAAGGCCCAAGGAGGGTAACGATAGGGGGATAGAGGGGAAATTTGGGAAGACCAAATGTAAGGGTAGGATTCAAAGGGGAATTTGGGAAACAATTGGGATGGAAAGGGGATTTTGTGAAGGGGAAGAGAGGGGCAACATAGAGAGTTCTGCAGAGGGAAATTTATCAAAGGCAAAGGCATAGGAGACCTCAAGGATGATGTGTCTTCGGGGAGATGCATTCCTTGAGGGCCTAAAAAACAAATTTAGCCTCCTGCTTTGCTTTGTAAAAAATTTATAGGGGGGCTAACACAATGTACACAACAGTTTTCAACAAAAAATTTCAAAATATGCAATATGGTTGAATTTAACCAATTGAGTAAACATGCATACATAAATTAAATTGGATTATTTTCTAGAATTTTGCATAATAATTGGTGGGTAAATTTTTAAATTGGATTGAAGAATATAAATTTAAGTAGTTGAATATTTTAAATTACGTTCAATTTAGTTAAAATCTATTTAGATACCTTTGGTTTACTTTGTTAGATGCCATTTTATACCATGTGTGTAATCTTTCCTGTGAGAATGAAGCAAATCATTCATTAAAACATGTGATCCATGCTTTTGACTTTGACACTGACCTTATAATATTCTTGTAATTTGTCTGAGTCTTGTGGTTTTAACCAAACCAGCCTCAGTAGATGATTGAAGCTTGCACGATTTAGAGGTCAAAAAAGAATTTTTTGCTACCATCGCAGTGCCAATGCTTCAGTAAAGATTTATTAAAAATATGATTAATTGCAAATCCATAGGTTTGTTTGAAGCATGATTTTTTTTAATATGTCTATAGACTGTGTTGCAGCTGCAATTTTGGTAGTGTTACAGTGGAAAATCATCTCGTCATCAAGATGGATAATTAGCGCCTATAGCGGAGGGAATGAGGGGGGACTTAATGAAGTGGTTTTACAATTACTATGTAGAGATCGTTGAATATTGCCACAGGATAAATTGTTAAAATAGTTAATTAACTCATCCATGAAGAGTGAGATTGTAATTGGTTAATGCTAAATTAATAGTGGTTGATAGGAAGATCATCCTCTAGTCTTGCTTTGGCATGAACTAATAAATTGATATGCGAAATGTATAAGTAAAAGAATTTGCATAAATTTTGGTGGGTAGTAACCACTAGTAAGTATATACATGTTGAGGAAAACATAAATAATGGTGGGAAGTAACTCTTTGTAAGTATATCTACTTGCATCTTATTCATTTCCATTTTTTACACAAAGACTTACTTAAATTGTGCTCCGAAATTGATAATAAGTATGCTATTTAATTGAGTATGACCTGTTTTCAAGGATTTTATTTTTGGATAGTTTTCATGCAAAACTTACTAACAAAAAATCACTACACAAATATCCGAAAATCATGCATGGATGGATTTCAGTGAAAGCCTAAGAATAAAAAAGTGCTACACAAATATCTAAAAATCATGCATGAATATTGCAACCATATCCATAAATTATGGCATCAAATATGTAAGGGAGTCATCCATATGACATTATATTGTGCAAAGGCTGCAATAAGGCCTCAATTTATAGTCCAATCAAATGTTTGAAAAATAGTTTTTTAATAAATTGAAAAATATATATTTATTTTTCCAAGTTAAACATTATAATTTGCATTGGTTAATACTAAACTAATATTGATCAATAGACAAATCAATTGGTAGATACCTCCCTTAGCAAGGACTAATAATGATTCTTAATCATATTTAAATTTAATTAATAAGAACATAAAAACTTAATAGTTACAGTAAACTTACAATATAACAAGATTCTTAACCATGAGCCTTCACTCCCACTTTATCATGGATATTATTAACTTGTAAATAGGTTTTGTTACAATACCATCAGCCAATAGCATGGATTATCAATATCACATGTCCAAAAACCATAACTCATTTCACAATAAAAAAATTAAAATGTAAAATATAATTTATAATTCTATGTAATATAATCTAAAATGTAAAATTTAAGACACAAAGCTACCAATTCTAATAATAAGTTTACTATTGTTTCTTTAATCAGTTATTTATTTATATATTATTATTAGTATAATAATAAATAATTTTTATTATCATTTCAATATATTATAATAACAATCATCTTCATTATAACTATTATTGCATTATAACGTACATATATTATTGATTACACAGAGTGACAATTCTCGATCATATGGATGGAGGGGGAGGAGTGACAATTCTCGATCATATGGAGAAAGAGAGAGATGATATTGGAGGCCCAAAGTGAGGGAGGGAAGAACAAATACATAGAGAGATAGAGGTGGAGGGAGAGAGGGAGTCACAAGGAGAGACAGAGAAAGAGAGATTTAGGGGGAGAGAGAGAGAGAGAGTTGGAGGGAAGAGTGTTAATTTTTCATATGATATTCTAACTGATAAACAATTCTATGATTTATTACTTTAATAGTTTCTTGCATTCAAATTCATCATAAATCAATTACACATAAAATCTCAATGGTAGAAACAAAATGCTAATAGGATCATAAGGGACATACAAACAAGAGACACAAGAATTTACCATGGGAAAAACCACATGGGGGAAAAACCCAACAACATTTTCTTTTGAGAAATAATCAAGTTCAATTGAGATACAACTAAAAATTATAGCCAAGAACAAGGTCAACATGACCAATTTGGTCAAATTTCCTAGATTTAGTTTTTCCCATAATTCAACCGTCTTACCAAGATATAGGTATGCTTAAATCTAGTCCTCTGCCCAA
Source organism: Pinus albicaulis (assembly GCA_034641835.2). Lineage (NCBI taxonomy): Eukaryota > Viridiplantae > Streptophyta > Pinopsida > Pinales > Pinaceae > Pinus > Pinus albicaulis. Next base: position 918,853,886 of record CM076573.1, on the reverse strand, counting down.
GAAATGATTCTACTCAGATTCGATCATCTACCCAAGGACTCATTTGCCTTAGAGATTCGGTCTGCTCATAAAATCAATATTTTCTACCTCATAGATTTTAGTATTCCTTAGATTTTGTCCCTTTATTTAGCCTCAGATTTCATCCTTCTTCTCTGCCTCAAATGATATGAATTTTATATACATATGATCATTGAATTTCCTTCTTAGAGGAGGTTGAATAATTTATTTATACTCTTTTAAGAGGTCAAATGGGTGTGACCAAATGTGTAGGCCGACCTAACTTCTTAGAGGTCTGAGTTTATGATTTGGAGCCAAAAAGTCAATATTTAAAAAATTCATTTTTTTTCTCTTTTGAAACCAACATGAATAGCATGTCTTATAATGATCATTTCAAGGGCTAGAAATAAAATGACATGAAGAGCATGTCTTACACTTTTCATTATATATTTCAAGGGCTAAAATATTGATTATGAAGATTGGCCATAGCTACAAAAATTCAGCACTCCCTCTTAGTTAGGGAAGTATTCATAATGACTATCCATATGTTCTCTTAGTAACAGATTTCATTAATAAAAAATTATAAAAATTAATCATCAACATCATCTGATTACCATAATCTTGGTCAAAATATTTGACCTATGGTAAAAATATACATCATCAACCAGGTACCATAATTTCGGTCGATACCTCAAACCTATGGTGCATCATCACCATAATCCTAGTCGATACTCCTCACACATGGTACAACATTAGCATCAACTAGTCACCATAATTTTGGTCCCTCTGACACATGGTATACAAACTTTTCTTGGTTCACCATCATTCTAGTCAACATCTTTGACATATGGTGAATCTCCAAAGGAAACACTCTACATGAGTAATTTTAGACCTGATGCTAAATGAGCTCACTCAACCTATATGGAGAGTTATGAGCCTGATGCTGAGATGCACCCACTCAACTGAGTAAATATGGGTCTCTAGGACCATTCCTCCTAACTTCAGTCAATATAATTGATATTGGAAGTATGTATGTCCTCTGTTGGGTCATTCTCCCTAATTCTAGTCAACATATTTGACTCAAGGAAAAAAATTTCCCCATGATGTTATCACGTCAACCCTATGAACCATTCTTCTAGCTAGTCTGATCTATAGAGAATGAATATCCTTGATGTTGCAATTCCATCGCTTCCTCTTGTTGAGGGATACATGCTCAATCATTCCAAGCTTGTCCTCGAAGTATACAAGCTTCATTTTGGGAAAATATATTTATTTGTAAATAGTATTAGGGAAATATTTCTCCCTTCTGTGCCATGTATTGTTACTAAACCTTTTTTTGATTTCACCTATCATGGTCATAACCCGCACTTGATCAAATAATAATGCATGTAGTTTCTGAAGTTGTGCTACTTTTGCAATATACTCAGCCTCTACAGCATTGATTGCAACAGGTGTCTGCTTCCTACTCTTCCAATAAATCATGATAGAGCCAAAATTGAAACGATATCATAATAGTGGCATAATGTCTGTGTTGGTGACAGTGAAAGCACTTCACCTTGGACATGTCCTGCTTCTTGCCTTTCGCACCAGATTGAGAAGCTTTCTTTCTCTTCCCCTTCTTTGCTTTGGTAGCCAAAGCACAATTCTCTTCATCAGAGTTCTTTGATGAAGATCCGTCCCTGGTACTCCGCCTTATCTCCTCTTGCACAAGATCCGACCAAAGTCGCTCCCATCCTAGAAATTTCTCCCGACCATTGACAGAGTCCTGATAGGAGTGCCAACTCTTCAGAAGCCCAAGGAGAGCCAAGCTCACCAAGTCCTCATCATCAACAGTCACCCCCACACTTCCCAGCTCATCCCTGCATTGGATGAACTTCGTGAGGTACTTGGGCATACTGCTGCCTTTCTCCATATTTATGTTTCTGAGTCTATCCTTGAGCGCAAAATTCCTCTGGTCGCTCTTTCTTTGGAATAAATCTGTCAAGGCTTTCCACATCAAGAATGGAGAATCCTTACCATGAAGGCTGGACACTATGTGATCCTTCACACCCTCCAACAGAATCCTTCGACACTTTGTTGTCTTCTTTTGCCATGCATCAAGTACGAAAACATCAGTAGAAGTAGGCTTTGGGACTTCAGCATCTATGAACTCCTTCAACTCATTGTCATCTAGCACTGCCTCCATCCTGTCCTTCCATGCAATATAATTCGAGCTGCCCTCAAGGGCATACTCCCATCGCAATCCGTTGAAAGACATATCAACTTCGACACCAAGAAAACACTGCTGCAAATTCGAATTCCACCAGAAAGATCGCAACAAGATGATGAGCATAGTGGAAAGGAGTCACCTTCACTAAGTGGGCCCGCAGGCTATTTTTGGTGCAAAGTCTATTTTTAGACTATGTCTATTTTTAGACATATGGATCATGTTCTATGAGTTGCAGGATGCTATTTGTGGATGGTTGGTCAAGTCGGAAAAATAGATGGACTTCTATTTTTAGACATATCGATGATTCTATTTTTAGATCACAAAAAAATAGATATGTCGCACATTATTAGCTCTTAATAATATTGACTCTAAACATTATCTTATTCTCTTGGAGCACTTTGCATTAAGTGCAATGCATGTGGCATAGAGCCGACGTATGAATTACGCTATTCCTGAGGGTTAAGTGGAGCTATTGCATGGATACTTCAGTTAGAACTCATGTGACAGAGTTTGGTGGAGTTGACTGAGGAAGTTAGTGGAGTTGTATTCAGTTTAACTAATCTAAACATAGTTGAGCTATTTGTATTTATTTTAACTAATTGATACAATTAGTGAGAGTGGTTTGAATTAATTATTAATTAATTCACAAATTATAAAACTCATAAATCAACTAAAGAATGATCAGTTAACTTCAGTGCATGGACAGTTTCAATGGAGACCAGTGCAGAGATAGGTGAAAGAGCAGGTTAACTATCAGTTGTGACTATATTGTTGCTATTTGCAACAAAAAGATAGGCGAAGTAGCCCATGAGGATTGCGTAGTTCAAGCCAGGTGGTTTATCTATTTAATGAAGCCATCCCATACCATTGAAAATGCAATAGAGGCTGGCTATCAAGTGGCAAAAGATTGGAGCATGTGTTTTGCTAGATCTAGCTTGATAGTGTGTAGCAATTGAGGGTGTGCATGAGAGCTTGTGAGGAGCTTTGTACAATTATTGTTACATGATCTCCATGAAATATAATATACAGATAGTTGGGGTTTTCAGCTTTAAGCTTTCCCATTAAATACTGTGTTCATATGTGTGATTGTTTGTGGTTTTAATGTATGCATGCAATTGATTTTATTTCCGCATGTGATGATCAATGGTAGAAGAGATTTTGTATTATGCATGAAGCTAAAATAGTGTTTGATCAGGAGAATCTCAGTGAATAATATATCAGTTATTAAAATTTTCTACATGGTACCAGAGTGATATTGATCATTGGAGCAATTGCAAAACATTGAAGCGGTTGAGTTTTGTGCTGGTGGAATTCGAATTTGCAGCAGTGTTTTCTTGGTGTCGAAGTTGAGATGTCTTTTAACGAATTGCGATTGGAGTATGCCCTTCAGGGCAGCTTGAATTATATTGCATGGAAGGACAATATGGAGGCGGTGCTGGATGATAATGGGTTGAAGGAGTTCATAGATGCAGAAATTCCAAAGCCTACTTCTAGTGATGCAACCGTACTTAACGCATGGAAAAATAAGACAACAAAGTGTCGAAGGATTCTGTTGGAAGGTGTGAAGGATCACATAGTATCCAACCTTCATGGTAAGGCTTCTCCATTCTTGATGTGGAAAGCTTTGACAGATTTATTTCAAAGCAAGAGCGATCAGAGGAAGTTGGCGCTCAAGGATAGACTCAGAAACATAAAGATGGAGAAAGGCGACAGTATGCCCAAGTACCTCACAAAGTTCATCCAATGCAGGGATGAGATGGGAAGTGTGGGGGTGACTATTGATGATGAGGAATTCATGAGCTTGTCTCTCCTTAAGCTTCCGAAGAGTTGGCATTCCTATCAGGACTCTGTCAATGGTTGAGAGAAATTGCCAGGATGGGAGCGACTTTGGTCGGATCTTGTGCAAGAGGAGATAAGGCGGAGTACCAGGGACGGATATTCATCAAAGAACTTTGATGAAGATAATTTCACTTTGGCTGCCAAAGCAAAGAAGGGGAAGAGCAAGAAAGCTTCTCAATCTGGTGCGAAAGGAAAGAAGCAGGACATGTCCAAGGTGAGGCCTAATATTTTCCATTTGAGAATTTTTGGTTTACATGTTTACATTCATGTGAAGAAGGATGCCAGAAAGAAGATGGAGATGAATGCAGAAGTTGGGATATTTGTGGGGTACACTGATATGCCCCACAACTATCGTGTGTATTTTCCAGACAGATGCAAGACTGTTGTGCGACGGGATATCAAATTTCAGGAGGAGAAAGCCATGAAGTGTTCGCCTGAGAGGGAGCCACACTTGCATGCAGATGAGGAGCTATTAGTTCCTAAGGATGAGTCTCAGGATGTGGATCAGCCACAAGATGAGGTTCATGGAGTGGAAGAGACCACTCAAGCAACACCAACCATCAGAGGGCGGAAGCGCACTACAGAAGCTGAGCGACTGGCTCAAGATGCAGAGAAGGTTGTAGGAGCACCTACATCACAGCGCAGACAGAGACAGTCACCTGACCGGTATAATGGATACATGGCTCTTATGAGCAAGTGTATCGTGACAGAGCCATCCTCTTTCGAGGAAGCTGTGGAGGACCCCGCATGGGTAGATGCCATGGTGGAAGAGTATGATTCGATTGTCAAAAACAGTGCATGGGAGATTGTCCCAAGGCCGGAGGGGAAATCAGTGGTGGGTTCGAGATGGATCTACAAAGTGAAGCAGGCAGCTGACGGGAGTGTGGAGAAGTACAAGGCAAGATTTTTTGCCCAAGGCTTTTCACAGATAGAGGGGATCGATTATGAGGAGACCTTTGCACCTGTCGCAAGGTATTCTTCCATACGGACGATTCTTGCTCTCTCAGCGCAGATGGGGTGGCACATTCATCATATGGATGTGAAGACTGCGTTCCTCAATGGATTCATTGAGGAGGAGGTGTACATAGAGCAGCCCGAAGGTTTTGAGATCTTCAGCAGCGAGTCGCATGTGTGCAGGCTCAAGAGAGCGCTGTATGGGTTGAAACAAGCACCTCGTGCTTGGTACACACAGATAGACAGTTATTTCAACGGACTTGGATTCTCCAAGAGTGAGGCGGATCCTAACCTATACCAGATTGTGGTGGAGGGTAAGTTGCTGATCATTGTACTTTATGTAGATGATTTGATTTTGACAGGTGATGAGCTGTTGATACTCTCATGCAAGGATGATCTTGCAAAGGAGTTTGATATGAAGGACTTAGGCCTTCTTCATTATTTCTTGGGATTGGAAATTTGGCAGTGCAGTGGTGGACTGTTTGTTTCTCAGGGTAAGTATGCCCGGGAGATACTGGAGAAGTTCAACATGCATGGCTGCAAGCCTGTTGATACTCCTTTTCCTGGTGGTTGGAGGAAGGAGGATGCTACTTCAGCGAAGGTAGTGGATGCCACTGTTTATCGACAGTTGGTGGGGTCGCTTAAGTATCTAGTCAATACATGACCCGACATATGCTATGCTGTTAACCAGCTTTCACAGGCTATGGTTAAGCCTACCAAGCTCTACTGGAAGGCAGTCAAGCATGTACTGAGATATCTCAGAGGCACATCAGGATATGGATTATGGTACAGACAGTCGGATGAGGTGAGGCTATGTGGCTTTACAGATGCAGATTGGGCAGGAAGCCCAATGGACAGAAAGAGCACATCTGGAGGGATTTTCAGTATTGGGTCGACAACAGTTTCTTGGTACAACAGGAAGCAAAGATCTGTGGCACTCAGTTCAGTAGAGGCCGAGTATATGGCAGTGAGTTTGGCTGCATTCGAGGCTATATGGATGAGGAAGATCCTGGTCGGGTTGTTCGGTTCACACTTATAGCCTACTGTGATTTATTGTGATAATCAGAGTTGCATCAAACTCTTGGTTAATCCAATATTTCATGATAGATATAAACACATTGACATCCGGTATCATCATATCAGAGATTGTGTGTAGCGGAATATCATGTTACTTTTATACATTCCTACGGAGGATCAGGATGCTGATATCTTGACGAATATGCTCACTAGGAGCAAATTTAAATACCATGTTGTCTTCTTTTGCCATGCGTCAAGTACGGCAGCATCACTAGAAGTAGGCTTTGGAATTTCTGCATCTATGAACTCATTCAACCCATTGTCTTCCAACACCACCTCCATCCTGTCCTTCCATGCAATATAATTTGAGCTGCCCTCAAGGGCATACTCCAATTGCAATCCGTTGAAAGACATCTCAACTCCGACACCAAGAAAACACTGCTGCAAATTCGAATTCCACCAGCACAAAACTCAACCGCTTCAATGTTTTGCAATTGCTCCAATGATCAATATCGCTCTGATACCATGTAGAAATTTGAATAATTGATATATTATTCACCGATATTCTCCTGATCACACACTATTTTAGCTTCATGCATAATACAGAATCTCTTCTACCATTGATCATTACATGCAGAAATAAAATCAATTGCATGCACACATTAAAACCACAAACAATCACACATATGAACACAGTATTTCATGGGAAATCTTAAAGCTGAAAACCCCAACTATATATATATTATATGTCATGGAGATCATGTAACAATCATAGTACAAAATCTCCTCACAAGCTCTCATGCACACCCTCAATTGCTACACATTATCAAGCTAGATCTAGCAAAACACATGCTCCAATATTTTTCCCACTTGATAGCCAGCCTCTATTGCGTAATCAATGCCATGGGATGGCTTCATTAAATAGATAAACCACCTAGCTTAAACTGCGCAATCCTCATGGGCTACTCCACCTATCTGTGTGTTGCAAATAGAAACAATATAGTCACAACTGATAGTTAACCTGCTCTTTCACCTATCTCTGCACTGGTCTCCACTGAAACTATCCATGCACTGAAGTTAACTGATGCATTCTTTAGTTGATTTATGAGTTTATAATTAGTGAATTAATTAATAATTAATTCACACCACTCTCACTAATTGTATCAATTAGTTAAACTAAATACAAATAGCTCAACTATGTTTAGATTAGTTAAACTGAACACAACTCCATTAACTTCCTCAATCAACTCCACCAAACTCTCTCACATGAGTTCTAACTAAAGTATCCATGCAATAGCTCCACTTAACCCTCGGGAATAGCGTAATTCCTTCTGTCAGCTCCTGTGCCACATCTGTGCACTTAACTGAAGTGCTCCAAGAGAATAAGATAATGTTTATAGTCTAAATATTATTAAGAGCTAATAATATTCGACATATCTATTTTTAGACTGGAAATCTAAAAATAGATTCCGCCTAGTATGTCTAAAAATAGAAGTCCATCTATTTTTTCCAACTTGACCAACCATCCACAAATAGCATCCTCCAACCATCCAAAAATAGCATCCTGCAACTCATAGAACATGATCCATATGTCTAAAAATAGACTTTGCGCCAAAAATAGCCTGCGGGCCCACTTAGTGAAGGCGAATCCTTTCCACTAAGCTCATCATCTTGTTGCAATCCTTCTGTTAGCTCCTATGCCACATATGTGCACTTAACTGAAGTGCTCCAAGAGAATAAGATAATTTTTAGAGTCCAAATATTATTAAGAGCTAATAATATTCGACATATCTATTTTTAGACTCGCAATATAAAAATAGATTCCGCCCAGTATGTCTAAAAATAGAAGTTCATCTATTTTTTCTGACTTGACCAACCATCCATAAATAGCATCTTGCAACTCGTATAACATGATCCATATGTCTAAAAATAGACATAGTCTAAAAATAGACTTTGCGCCAAAAATAGCCTGCGGGCCCACTTAGTGAAGGTGACTCCTTTTCACTAAGCTCATCATCTTGTTGCAATCTCAACAGATAATGACTTGGTGAGCCTAGCTATTCTAGGAATCCCCAAGAGTTGGCATAGTTATCAGGACTCTCTCAATGGGAGGGAAAAGATGCTGGATTGGAAACGACTTTGGTCGGATTTGGTGCAAGAAGAATTTAGGCGGAATACGAGGGATGGATCTTCATCTAATAATGATGATGAAGAAGAGTTTGCTTTGGCTGCCAAGGTGAAGCAGTGGAAAGGAAATAAATTTCATTCCAAATCTGAGTCCGTAAAATATGTCAAGAAGTGCGATGTGTCCAGAGTGAAGTGTTTTCACTGTCACGAGCATGGAAATTATGCCACTAATTTTCCACAAAAGAAGAAGAACAAGAAGGCTTCAGGATCTGCAGCTTGTGAGGCTTGTTTGGTCAATTTAGTGTGTCCTAAATTGCTGCATTTAATTTGTCAATCTGGGATTCGTAAGCTGATGAAGTGCGGCGCACTATATGTGCAAGATAACCTATTTCTTAACTTTTTGTCGTTTTTGGTTTTCTAAGATGAAATGAAAATTCTAAAATGAAAACAAGTATGGTTATGTTTGTTCAAGGAAATGATATCCTCTATAATGATTTACCAACTTGAAACTTAAAAAAGAATTTGAAAATTACAATGACAAAACTTGAAAGGAAATGAAAATGTGCTGCTGAAATGAAAAGATGCTGCTAGTCTAATGAATCAAAACAGTGAACTAGTGAGCATGAAACCAAACTATTCTTGCTGTTGTCTAAACAAAAAATAAATTATGCTGAAAGAAATCCAAAAGTTGCAATAAAGTAAATCTAAATCAATTTACATCAACTTGTCTTCTGATCCCTCATCATTAGTCCAGCTATGATTTTCGGAAGTAACCATAAACAACTTGAGTAACTGATATCTAACTTGCAAAAAGTAAACTAATATCAAATCATACATCCATAATTCAATCCCTCACCATCAGTCCAGCTGTGGCTTTCGGAGGTAACTGAAGATGTCATGCACAATTTAATATATCTAAATTTGCAGAAATGAAACTAATACCAAACTACACATTTCATAATACAATTCCTCACCATCAGTCCAGCTGTGGCTTTTGGAGGCAACTGAAGATGTTATGAGCAGTTTAATATATCTAAATTTGCAGAAAAGAAACTAATACTAAACTACACATTTCATAATACAATCCCTCACCATCAGTCCAGCTGTGGCTTTCGGAGGCAACTGAAGATGCTATGAGCAGCTTAATATATCTAAATTTGCAGAAAAGAAATTAATACTAAACTACACATTTCATAATACAATCCCTCACCATCAGTCCAGCTGTGGCTTTCGGAGGCAACTGAAGATGTTATGAGCAGTTTAATATATCTAAATTTAACTACTGAAGCAAATGAGCAAAACTGAATTAAATAAAGCAGTACTGAAATTAAACAGAAACTAAGAAAAACAAATTAGCAGCAGAACAATGTTAATCCCATGTCATTAGTCAAAAAGCTATGAAAATGCCCGAGCTGCCTATCTATAACCTGAAACAAGAACACTGATCAGTGATTAACAACATAAAACATGAAAGACATAAGTGAAATGGAAAGCATGAAAGTTTATAAACAGAAATGAAGCATATATACCATGAAAGATGCAGTGTATAAACATGTGAATGGATTATGACACAATGAGCTTTAAAGAAATAAAACAAAAACTATACACTAATGCACAAAACCTTAGCTGAGCAGGGGCCCTCTACACCAGCCTTGGCAACAATCTTCAAGTACGAATTAAGTCTGAAAACAGAGTCTTCTTATATTAAAATGTAGTCATAACAGTAAGGTAGTATTACGGCTCAAAGGCAGCGTAATTACATTACAGAGCAGACTAATAAAAGATAACAGAGACTAATTGAGACTAACTCTATATGCGTATGCAAACGCATTATATATAACAAAAGAAATATAACTGTCTCCTAAAGTTTATGCTGGTGGAGAACACGTAGACCATTACGTCCACGGATCTAGGATCATGGCCGTGTTACAAAGTAAATCTATGAGGAGTGGATGCTTGAATTCAGCTATGGAGCCATGTACAGATGTCGACTTGTCCTCCGCAACTCAGAAACGGCCATATGAACCTTCACGTGACACGAAACAGAGTCCTGTCACCGTGAGACTCTATGGTTGACTTCCATTTGGACGCCTTTGACCGCAGCTTCTTTAGATGAGTTTTCTCGAACCAATAGGACACGAACCATGTCCACATCATTTCTGACTTTCCCATGTGGCTCGTTTTTCCTGTAGACACCTGTAACATAGAGTTTCACAAAATGGCTGCGGAATGTTGCAGCAGCTGCGGAAAGTGGCAAGATTCCGCAGCTAAATGAACAAAATCTAAATCAAACAGCAGACACAAAAATATAGTTAAAAACCATGTTAGATACTCCTTTGCAATTAACATACAATGATATTGACAACTTGGGAGGTTCAGGTGAGTGAAAAAGGTATAGAAAAGTGTATGGAAAAGATGCAGAATTGAGACTCAACATACCCCCACTGTGAAGGTGTTGCATGTCCTCATGCAACCAAAATTTGATATTCCTTCCTTAGTTCATGTGCCTTGACACTTCAGCCAGCACATCCAATCCTCTCCTCCTCTTCCTTGGTGCTGCCAACATTATGGGTTTCTTCATTAAGCACCTAAATTTGATATTAACCAGTGCTCTGCTCAACTTCTGGCATTTCCTTTTCAATTTCTTGTTCTTTTTCTGCCATATTCCCAGATGTAGCATGGTATTATCATGGATGATTTTGTCCAATTTACCTTGTTCCTTCAATGTCTCATTTTCATTTTTGATGTGCCTATTTAAAAGCTCTAGCTCAAAGACTTCCTGTTTTAGTGATTGGACTAAATCATCCTGTACAGTTGTATGAGGCTGAATGGACGAAGTACTAGGACCTGTAGTTGCCTTTTCCAAAGATTCTATATAGTCATATACTTCCTGCTGCTTGGGGTCTATTTCAGGTGTCATTTTTGTTGGGCTGTCCCCAAAATGCCGTGAAGGAGAGTCATCTTCAAAATCTGGCTGAGAAGGGCTCACATCAACATCTTGCTGAGAATGGGATGGAGTATGTTCAATGTATGACTGAGAATGAAATGAACCAGGTTCACTAACTGACTGAGATGGACTATGGTCAGTTGGGGACTGTTCAGATGTCTCCTCTCCCAAATCAATGAAATGAGGACCCTTCATTTGTGTTTTCCTCAATTTCCCCTTAAGTCTGCTGCTTCTTCTCACACGCTGTGGTACACTATATTTTTGTTTTTGTTTCCCTTTTTCTGTCTTCTTGGCCATAGAGGACTGTTTTTGAAGATAAATTAATCTTTCAGATAACACTTGGTGATCTTCTTCTTCGGAAGAAGGGGTTTTATGTATAGCCTCAATAGTTTTTCTCTCTTTTGGTGTTATTGGCTTCTTACCCTTGATTTCTTTCTTCTTCCTCTTTGACGGTCTCTCTTCCCTATCAGTTCTTTCAATTGCAGTAGTAGGAGTATTTTGAATTTCATCAATTGTTCTTTTTCTCCTACTTCTTCTTGCTGTGCTACCTTCAGGAATTTCCTGAGTAGGAGTAATTTGAGTTTCATCATTTATTATTTTTCTTCTACTCCTTCTTGTTGTACTACCTTCAGGAATTTCCTGAGGTTCCTCAAAGAAATTTCTAACCAGAAATTGTTCCCATGTGTCTTTCTTTTCCTTTAACTCCTTTTCAATCAAAATTTTTACAAGGCCGTGGTGATATAGATGGGGTTCTACATCTCCTAAATGTTTCTGAACAATCACGGAAATTTTCTTCAAACTATTGAATAGAAAATATGGGAGATTGAGAGTTTGATTATCTAGAAAATTCATCAGTAACCTGGTATGGTACATATACATGGACCCAAAACAGCCTTCACATGTAATGAATTTCTGAACAACTAGCAGTAAAGTAGCCCATTCCTCTTTCAATGCATGCACAGGAATTCCTCTTTTAAAAAAAGTTATGTCCATACCTTGATTTCGTAATATTGTTCTCCATGCTTCATCACTGATGCTTTTATTTTTAAACCAACGCTCACCCTCTTGAAGAAGTTCTGTGGCTGTTGCTATAAATGCTTCATTGACCGCAAACTTAAGGTCTCCAATCTCTGCTTCCAAGCCATTAAACGACCTTGCGAATGCCTTCGTCACTTCTTTATGATAACCTCTAAATTTCTGGATAAACCGCATTCAATTTGCTTTCTTCAATATATCCCTTACTTGCGAATATCCCTCCATAAACTTAGGTCCTTCCGGTTCTACTCTTAGCAATTTACCCATTTTCTTTCTACTTTTCACAAATTTGCCTGCGTGAGGGTTTAATGGAAACAGAACGGTTGAATGCACAGAGATGAGCACAATGAATGTGGGTAAATGTCAGAGAGTGGGTATACAGATTATAACGTAATAGAGAGCGGAATGGAGTGAACAGAACAGAGAGGGGTTTTCGTGAGCACAACAGAGAGCACGACAGAGAGATTAACAGAGTATAACACATCCGACAGCGTTTTGAATTTTGGTGGCTGCACAATAAATATGAGCACGTTTCAACAACGGTTATGGATTTATGCGGCTGTAAGAGTCCGTGGTCAAATCAAATACGTCTCATTGTCACCGGTGGAATATTGGAACATGAGTGAAGATCGGGGTTTTAATGATGGAACCGTTTGAGAATGAATGCGAGAGGATGATATGGAGATCGTGAAAGGTTACGGAATTGTCAATATAATCATTGCACATAATGGATAGAGCTCATGGTTCAGAACTATATAAAAATGTGTTTTTCAATGCTATTTAAAATAAATTTTATTCATACCTTTGGAATCTTTGCCTTTTCCCTTGGTCTTCAACTAATTGCTCTTCATTGGTGTCTTGAATGCTCCATGTCTTCATTTTTTGATCCTCTCACCTGCATTTTATTTCATGATTATGGAAATAACATCTGGCTGTACATTCTTTTGAAAACAGAGTTGTAGCTGCGGAATCTGCTTCTGGCTGCGGAAACTGGAGTCAGCTGCGGAAACAGATGTCAGCTGCGGAAACTGACACAACTATTACTTGGATGGATGGAGATGAACAGATGACAAATGACCAGATGGAAATGGTCATGAAAAAGATTTTTATTGATGAAATGGAATGAAACAGATAAAATGAAATGGAATGGAGTGAAATGAAGTGAAATTAAATGGAATGAAGTGGGATGGAATGGAGTGAATGGTCACAAAACTTGTGAAATGAAAGAGAGATTTTTTTTGGAAAATATAGAGTGTCGGGTGTTCCTGATTTTCACCCTATATTTTCTGTATAAGACTGCCAATTAGTGATTGGTTTTTAGGCTTATACAATTTTTTTTATTTTTTATTTTTTTAACTGAAAAGAACAAAAGCTAGGCTGGTGGAGAAGAAGAATTCTTCTGTACCAGCCCGATTGCAGAACTTTCTTGAAACATTTTGAAAAAATCCTCTTTTGAGAGTGGCTTATGATAAACTTTCAATCTATGGCCATTCAAAATAAGAGGAGTTTGAAACTCATCAATGGTCTTGATTCTTACCGCTCCATTGCTAAAGATCTTGTCAATCTCATATGGCCCAAGCCAATGAGTCTGAAATTTTCCTTGGAAATCTTTAAACTTGGAATCAAATAACAATGCCCAATCTCCTTCTTGAAACTTCTTCTCTTTGATGTACTTGTCATGCCATTTGGCTCTTTGATATTGAACTAGATCAGTTCTTAAAATTGTTTCTTGTCTGATCTCATCTAGCTCATTCAACTGCTCCATTCTATGCTTTTGGGCTTCTGATAAGTCCATCCCCAACTGAACTGCTATCTTGAAGGTCTTGACTTGGAACTCAATGGAGATCAAGAATTCTTTCCCATAAACAAGTTCATAGGGAGAATATCCTGTTGTATTTCTCCATGTAGTTTTGTAGGCCCACAAGGCTTCAGGAAGCCTTTCTGCCCAATCTCTTCTATGTAGATGAACAATTTTGGTGATGATACTTTCAAGAACTTTATTTGTGGACTCCACTTGTCCATTTGCTTGTGGATGGTAAGGAGTAGATCTTCTGTGCTTGATTTTGTATTCTTCCATCAACTTTTCCACCAAGTTGGATGTGAATTGGCTCCCCTGATCTGTCACAATTTCTCTTGGAACACCAAAGCGAGTAAAAATATCCTCATAAAGAAAATGAACAACTAAATTTTCAGTAGCAGATACTAATGCTTTAGCTTCTACCCATTTAGTAACATAATCAGTACAAACCAATATATACTTCTTTTGCTTAGATGGTGGATTAATAGGTCCAATGAAATCTAAAGCCCATTTTTCAAAGGGTTAAATGAGTACCTGTGTTTGCAATGGCATTTCATTTGAAAGGGTAGGTTTCCCTACTCTTTGGCAGCTATCACACCTTTTGACATATTGTTTTGCATCTTTGAAAAGAGAAGGCCAATAATATCCCAAGGAAAGGATTTTATAGGCCGTCCTTTTGTCCGCAAAGTGTCCGCCGCATGGTTCATCATGACATGCCTTAAGAATATCGGGCATTTCATCTTCCCTGACACATCTTCTGATCACAAGATCTGGCCCTGTTTTAAACAATTCGTTAGAAATCCATGAATATTTTGAACTCTCTTGAATAATTTTTCGTTTTTCACTTGGAAATAAATGTGAAGGCAGTTTCCCTGTAACCAAATAGTTAGCAATATCTTCATACCAAGGAGTCTTAATAGTTACTGCAAACAAGTATTCATCAGGAAACTTATCCTCTACAGGATAATCTTCTTTAGTATTCTGAATCCTAGACAAGAAATCAGCTACTGTATTTTGTTTTCCTGGTCTATCCAACACAGTAATATTGAATTCTTGCAAAAGTAAAATCCATCTTGTCACTCTGCCATTAGTAATAGGTTTGTTCATTAAATATCTAATTGCAGAATGGTCAGTATGAATAAAAGTTTCATAGCCTGTTATGTAATGTCTAAACTTATTAATTGCATGAACAACAGCTAAAAACTCTTTTTCAGTCACAGTATAGTTCAACTCTGTGGGAATCAAATTTTTACTGGTGTAATAAATGGCATAAGGAATTAAATCTTTTTGACCCAACACAGCTCCAAGAGCTGTATCTGAAGCATCTGTAGAAATATGGAAAGGAAGTTTCCAATTTGGTCCTCTCAAGATAGGTGCTTGAGATATTCTTGTTTTCAAAGTTTCAAAAGCGGATTGACAATCAGGATCCCATTTAAATTCACAGTCTTTTGTAAGCAACTTGAAGAGTGGAGATGCTATTTTAGTAAAGTTTTCTATAAATCTTCTATAGTAACCAGTAAATCCTAGAAAACTTCTAACATCTCTTTGACAATTTGGAATAGGCAACTTGGAGATGACTTCAACTTTTGATCTATCAACCTTAATCCCATCTCCTGAAATATGATGTCCTAAAACAATCCCTTCAGTAAGCATCATAAAGCATTTTTCATGGCTTAATGAAAGGTTTGTTTCTTTACATCTTATAAGAACTTTTTCCAAATTTTCTAATGCCTCTTCAAATGAATTACCATAAGCTGTAAAATCATCCATATAAACCTCTACACAATCATGGATTAGATCAGAAAAAATTCCTAGTACTACTCTTTGGAATGTTGCAGGTGCATTACATAACCCAAAAGGAAGCACTCGATAGGAAAAAGTTCCCCATGGACAAGTAAATGTGGTCTTATCTTGATCTTCAGGTGCTACCTAAATTTGATTATAGCCACTAAAACCATCCAAAAATGAAAAGTACTTTTTACCTGCTAATGTATCTAATACCTGATCAATAAAAGGCAAAGGAAAGTGATCCTTCAAAGTTGCTTTGTTCAATTCCCTGTAATCAATGCATACTCTCCATTTACCATTCTTTTAAGGTACTATAACCAAAGGAGAAACCCATCGGCTATCTGAAATTGGATAAATGAAGTTTACATTGAGAAGTTTTTGGAGCTCTTCTTTCACTATCTCCCTAAGATTTGGATTCATCCTTCTTTGAGGTTGTCTGATTGGTCTATTGTTTTCCTCAATATAGATATGATGGATACAAGTCTTAGGATCAATACCTTTCATGTCAGTATACTCCCATGCAAATGCAGTAGAATGTTTTTGCAAGATTTTGGTTAGTTCTTCTTGTTGTGATTTTTCCAAAAGTTTGTTGATATTCAGTGTTTTTCCTGGAAAAATCTCAATAGTAGAACTACCAAACTCTTCCATAGAGTAAAGAGACATTTGTCTTGATGATAAATATTCTATGTAATATTCCAACTGAAATTGTGTGGGGTCATATTCTGAAGATGTCTCAAAATTTTCTAATGTGTTCAGAATTTGACTATCCTCACTGATTTCAGAAATGGTAAAGACAGGTTGTATAGTGTCCTCATCATCAACCCATTCATTGTCTCCTACTTCTGTGATTGCTTTTGCTGGAGGATACAAATTGAATTTCTTTGTCGAATTACCATTAGAAATGTACATGTCCCCAAATCTACAACTAATAAAAGCATCAGCTGTGGCTAGCCAAGGTCTTCCTAAAATAAGTGGGTGCCCTCCTAGATTACTCTTGGGAGTCAAAATCATAAAATATATTGGATATTCCCAAGAATCTAAGGAGACTGAAATATCTTCTAATACACCATCTGGTTTAATAATTGATCGATCTGCAAGTTGCAGTAAAGTAGGTGTAAAAGAAGGTTAGGAAGTTTTAGCTGGTCCATAGTCTGTCTACTCATAATGTTGATAGCAGCCCCTAAGTCAATCAATGTGTTTGGAATTTCTATCCCATTTATATGTGTCTTGACAATTGGACTTCCTGGATCTACATACTTCTGCATGGTAATTTTCCCCATCATAATATCTGCAATCTTTCCTACCAGGTGGATTCTTCTTGTGTCTTTTAGTTTCCTTCCTGGTCTTTTGAAACTCAACTCCTTTATTGTTTTTGCTAGAATAGGAATCTCTCGAATGGATTGTAGCAAAGGAATCTTGATACAAACATTCTTCAATTCATCTAGAAAGTCATAGTTAGGCAACAAGATTTGTTTTTCCACCCCCTTGTCAATTTGTAGTCTTTCAGGAAAAGGAGGTGTAGATGATGATGTAGGTTGCTCAACTATAGGAGTTGTGGGTGTTGTATTTTCTTTTTCTTTTTGAATGCTTGAATTTTGAAGAGATTCTTCCTCAGAACCCTTATTGACTTGAAGAGAATCCTCCTCAAGAGGTATCTTGCTCTTGAATATCTATAGAAGGTTTTTCTAAAACTCTACCAGATCTGAGTTGTACATCGTTGAGAGGAACAATCATATAGGTAGGAAATTGTTGTCCTTCTACCATGTAAGTATTCTGAGGATTCTTATTATTAGGATTTGGCAATGGCTGAGCTGGAAGTTGTCTTGTCTTTTGTTGGTATGGGAACATGAGTTGAGGATTTGGATTTTGTTGAGAAGGTTGCTGTTGTGGAAATGACAATGAAAGTTGTGGATTTGGGTTTGGAAGTTGTGGAGCTTGTTGATTCTGAAAAGATGAAGGATATTGATAAAATTGAGTAAATCTCCCATAAGGATTTTGCATCCCTTGTACCCATGGCTGATATGAATTTTGATGTTGAGGCCAAGGTTGTTGCCAAGGATTCCAATTTGGTGGGGTTTGAAAATTCATAGGGTTGTTAAACCCTTGAGTTTGTTGTCCCTGCCAAGGTCTTCTTGCAACAAAACAGAGAGATTCTACTGAATTTGGGTCTTCTTGAAAAACAACTTTGAGTCCAGGAATTGAAGGACAATCCTTGATCTCATGATTCTCTGAGAAAATCATACATGTTTCTACAACTTTTGCATCCAAGGGACATTCCCTCAAAGCATGTTTCTTCCTACATTTCGGACAAAAGATGGCTAAAGCATCTGTTTCTGCTTTCTGCTTGTTTTGGATTTTAAGGGTGTCTAGTTGTTCACTAAGGCTCCCTAAAATATCAGTTTTGAACTCATCAAGCATGTTACCAATCTCTGCCCTACTTACTGATCCAGTTGCAGATTTGTTAGCCCTAATAAGAGAAGGATCCTAGGCCCTTTTCATGTTTTAGATTTTTCCCTTGATAGATGGACACATAGTTCTGTTATATCACGAAGTGGAAGTTGAGAAATGTCTCCTTTCCCCATCATGTTTAAAATATCTATCCATTCATCTCTAATGGCTTTTAATATGAGGGCTTTCAAAGTTTCATCATCTAAGTTGCTCATCTTTGCTCTTTTCAAGTTGTATTGAAATCTTTCAAGTAAGTCTTCCAAATTTTCATCTTCTTTTTGCATCATTTTGAATACCTCATCCTTGTGATTGGTGGGCATGCAATAGTCCAAGTATCTATCCAAAAATGTTTGTTTCATATCATTCCAAGTCCTAATAGATTGAGTGGCCAATCCCATGAACCATTTCAAAGCAGATCCCTTCAAAGTTGAAGGAAACAGTTTGAGTTTTTTAGAGTCTTCCATATAATCATAGGTTCGGCACACAACTTCAAACTCAAACAGAAATGTTTCAGGATCCTCACTTCGCAATCCATAAAAGTTAGGGAGAACAGATTGTGAGATATTTTTCATTGTTGCATGAGTTTCCTCATCAACTATAGGGAATCCAAACAAGTTGTTTCCTTCCCTATTTCTACCATTATTTCCTTCACCATTGTTGTCTCCATTGTTTCCTCCTCTTCTACCTCTACCTCTACCTCCATCTATTACTTCCTCTGCCATGATAGTTTCTTTAGAGTCCTTAAAGTCCTCTAGTTCTTCTACCAAAGGAGGATGAGAGAGAGTCTCTTTGTTTTCTAAATGGGATTGAGTAGATGGTATAGGAGAATCCTCTAATTCAGCTGCTCCTTGAGTTCCAAAAATCTTAAGGCTAGGGGTAGATGGTGGTGAATCTGGTCTATGCCTTGAAGAAGATGGAGTTGTGAAAATCAAAGTCTTGGCTTTAGCTATAAACCTTCCCCTAGAATCTCTTGCTCTATGCATGTCATTTTTTTATTTTTTATTTTTTAAAAAGTTGGGCTAATAATTCTCTTTCTGATCTTCCAGGTCACACTAGGTGTAAGAAGAAAGCATACTTAAGAAATTACTGAACCAATAACTCTCTTTTCTGATCCTCCAGATCACACTAGGTGCAAGAGGAGAGCATACTTAAAGAAGTTATCAAGTTTTCCCTTCTTTTATGATTTTGTGTTTTTTTTTTAAGAAATTGGCTACCTAGTTACACTTCCCCGGCAACGGCGCCAAAATGTTTGGTCAATTTAGTGTGTCCTAAATTGCTGCATTTAATTTGTCAATCCGAGATTCGTAAGCTGATGAAGTGCGGCGCACTATATGTGCAAGATAACCTATCTCTTAACTTTTTGTCGTTTTTGGTTTTCTAAGATGAAATGGAAATTCTAAAATGAAAACAAGTATGGTTATGTTTGTTCAAGGAAATGATATCCTCTATAATGATTTAACAACTTGAAACTTAAAAAGGAATTTGAAAATTACAATGACAAAACTTGAAAGGAAATGAAAATGCGCTGCTGAAATGAAAAGATGCTGCTAATCTAATGAATCAAAACAGTGAACTAGTGAGCATGAAACCAAACTATTCTTGCTGCTGTCTAAACACAAAATAAATTATGCTGAAAGAAATCCAAAAGCTGCAATAAAGTAAATCTAAATCAATTTGCATCAACTTGTCTTCTGATCTCTCATCATTAGTCCAACTATGATTTTCGGAAGTAACCATAAACAACTTGAGTAACTAATATCTAACTTGCAGAAAGTAAACTAATATCAAACCATACATTCATAATTCAATCCCTCACCATCATTCCAGCTGTGGCTTTCAGAGGCAACTGAAGATGTCATGCACAATTTAATATATCTAAATTTGCAGAAATGAAACTAATACCAAACTACACATTTCATAATACAATCCCTCACCATCAGTCCAGCTGTGGCTTTCGGAGGCAACTGAAGATGTTATGAGCAGTTTAATATATATAAATTTACAGAAAGGAAACTAATACTAAACTATACATTTCATAACACAATCCCTCACCATCAGTCCAGCTGTGGCTTTCGGAGGCAACTGAAGATGTTATGAGAAGTTTAATATATCTAAATTTGCAGAAAGGAAACTAATACTAAACTACACATTTCATAATACAATCCCTCACCATCAGTCCAGTTGTGGTTTTCGGAGGCAGCTGAAGATGTTATGAGCAGTTTAATATATCTAAATTTAACTACTGAAGCAAATGAGCAAAACTGAATTAAACAAAGCAGTACGAAATTAAACAGAAACTAAGAAAAACAAATTAGCAGCAGAACAATGTTAATCCCATGTCATTAGTCAAAAAGCTGCTATGAAAATGCCGTGCCTATCTATAACCTGAAACAAGAACACTGATCAGTGATCAATAACATAAAACATGAAAGACAGAAGTGAAATGGAAAGCATGAAAGTTTATAAACAGAAATGAAGCATATGTATCATGAAAAATGCAATGTATAAACATGTGAATGGATTATGACACAATGAACTTTAAATAAATAAAACAAAAACTATAAACTAATGCACAAAACCTCAGCTGAGCAGGGGCCCTCTACACCAGCCTTGGCAACAATCTTCAAGTACGAATTAAGTCTGAAAACAGAGTCTTCTTATATTAAAATGTAGTCATAACAGTAAGGTGGTATTACGGCACTAAGGCAACGTAATTACACTACAGAGCAGACTAATAAAAGACAATAGAGACTAACATCGACTAACTCTATATGCGTATGCAAACGCATTATATATAACAAAAGAAATATAACTGTCTCCTAAAGTTTATGCTGGTGGAGAACACGTAGACCATTACGTCCACGGATCTAGGATCATGGCCGTATTGCAAAGTAAATCTATGAGGAGTGGATGCTTGAATTCGGCTATGGAGCCATGTACAGATGTCGACTTGTCCTCCGCAAGCTCAGAAACAGCCATATGAACCTTCACGTGACACGAAATAGAGTCCTGTCACCGTGAGACTCCATGGTTGACTTCCATGTGGACGCCTTTGACCGCGGCTTCTTTAGATGAGTTTGCTCGAACCAATAGGACACGAACCATGTCCACATCGTTTATGACTTGCCCATGTGGCTCGTTTTTCCTGTAGACACCTGTAACATAGAGTTTCAAAAAATGGCTGCGGAAAGTGAACAACAGATTCCGCAACTAAATGAACAAAATCTAAATCAAACAGCAGACACAAAAATATAGTTAAAAACCATGTTAGATACTCTTTTGCAATTAACATACAATGATATTGAAAACTTGGGAGGTTCAGGTGAGTGAAAAAGGTATAGAAAAGTGTATGGAAAAGATGCAGAATTGAGACTCAACAAGGCTTTGACCTCGTAATTTGAGCTTGAATTCTCACTCATTAAATGCACGGTGTGAAGTGCAATGGGATTGGTGTGGTACTTGGATTGTGGTGCATCCTTTCACATGACAAGAGATAAAGATATTTCAGTAGCTTGGAGGAGAAGGACCTCTAGATGCATATTGAAATGGGTGATGACGAGCAGTACGATGCTACTGGAATTGGTACAGTTACCTTCCAAATATAGTCAGGTAGGCCCTTTAAATTAAAAGATGTAATGCATGTACTAGGCTTGAAGAAAAAATTGGTTTCAGTCACTATGTTGGAGGATAGAGGCTATGATGTTTTTTTTAGTGAAGGAAAAGCTTTCCTTCGACACAAAGCAACATGAAAAGCCAAGAATATTGGGATTCGTGTGAAGAATCTCTATAAAGTTGATGTAGATGGCTGCGCGATATTTATGGGCAAGGCAGAAAAAGTGGTGAGCCAGGATAAGGGTGTGTTATGGCACAGGAGATTGGGCCATATATACCATGGAGCCTTGAAGGTCATGCAACAGATTTCTATGGGTCTTCCCAAGGGTACTCTTGCGCAATTAGACACATGCAAGGGATGTACTATGGGGAACTATGCAAAGGCCACTTTTCATGAGAAGGAGAAGAGAGCTTCAGAAATCCTTGAGAGAGTTCACTCAGACGTGTGTGGACCATTCCCTACTGCTTCGATAGAAAATACTAAGTACTATGTGATCTTTGTTGATGATTTTTCTAGAAAGTGTTGGATCTACTTCATGTAGAAGAAAGATTAGACGTTCTCAAAATTTCTTGAGTTCAAAGCACTAGTGGAGAAAGACACGGGGAAGCATGTGAAGGCTCTCAGGAGTGACAATGGTGGTGAGTAAATCTCCAATGAATTCAATAACTTCTGTAGCAAAGAAGGAATTCATAGAGAGTTGATTGCGCCTCATAACCCAAAACAGAATGGGGTCGCAGAAAGAAAGAATAGAACAATTGTTAGTGCAACACGAGCGATGTTGCATGACCACGGCCTAATGTTGCATCTGTGGGCAGAGGCATGCAACACAATGGTATTTGTTCAAAACCGTAGTCCTCATAAAATAGTTGGCATGAGTACACCAAAGCAGGCTTTTACTGGTAAAAAACTTGATGTTTCATATTTTAATATTTTTGGCTCATCTTTTTATGTGCATGTGACCAAAGATGCCAGGAATAAGCTCAAACCACCAACTGAGATTGGGATATTTTTGGAGTACAATGATACTCCCCACAACTATCGGGTGTATTTTCCAAACAACAAGATGATTATTGTGAAATGGGATATAAAATTTGATGAGGAGAAAGTCGTGCGATTGTCCCTTGAGAGGAAGCTGGATTTGCATGTAGATGGGGAACTCTTGGTTCCAAAGACTGAACCTCAAGATGTGGAGAAGCCACATGCATAGGATCATGGAGTGGCAGAAAACACTCATGTAGAACGATCCACCAAAAATTATAGAAGGCACACCACATAAGAAGATAGATTGATAATTTATGCGGCAGAGAATGTAGGAGCACCTATTTCACTATGCAGACAGAGACAACCTCTAGACAGGTTTACGGGATACATGGCTCTTATGAGCAAGTGTATTGTGACAGAACCATATTCCTTTTAGGAAGCAGTGCAACAACAAATTTGGGTTAACGCTATGGTAGAGGAGAATGACTCCATCGTCAAGAAAAGTGCATGGGAAGTTGTCCCAAGACTGGTCGGAAAATCAGTGGTTGGATCTAGATGGATCTATAAGGTGAAGCAAGTAGCGGATGGGAGTGTGGAGAAGTACAAGGCTAGTTTGTGGCTAGGTGTTAGCTCCCTGTAATCAGCAATATTGGCAAAAGTCTGACCACAGGGAGAAACATCGTTTCAACCACTTTGGGATTCTAGGATCTAGCCCTCCTGAATCCGGAGAGGGATCTCTCCAATAAGTGCAAAGATGGATTTGTCTTTGAAGTTTTAGGTAACAATATTAGGCTAGTTATGAAGGCCAAGGGTTTGTTTTGTTTTTTGGATGGTTGAGCATGATTACTGTTTGAGGTGGAAATTTCTAAATGCAAAGAGTTTCAAAGGTGATAAGTTGCAAGCAATCAGAGTAAGCTTTGGCCAGGAAGATAGATAATTGCAAGTTTTAGTCCATTGGGCTATGGAGTCATAATAGGGTTTAATTGAAACAGCAAGAGGCAAGAGTGGTCCATGGGGAAAGTCATCTATGTCTAAGGATCTCTTTAAATTTTGATTTATGGAATGAAATGATACAACAAGAAGGGGAATTAAACAGATGCAGAACAAAGAGCAGCCTAAGATCTGGTAAGTACTTTTAAACTAGCCAGCTTTTGACATACACTTAAGAAAGACATAAAAGTCAACTAGGATCTGGTAAGTACTTTTAAAATATCTAGCCTTTGATACACTTTCAATAGAAAACATTTAAAAATAGATGAAAACACAAATGATAACAAAGAATGGTCTAAGATCTAGTAAGTACTTCTAAACTAGCCAGCTTTCAACACATTCCAAGGGAAACATTCAGATAGTCTTTAGGGAAAAAACTAGGACCAGGGCACACCATATATTCCTTATTTTATCTCTAATTAACATATATTGAACATAACATTTAAGAATAAAATTCAGCTAAGATAATAAGACGAGGGAACACCAACATTCCTATGCTTAAACTGAATTGAATCATTCCCAAATAACACAGATTGGAAGAAAACATTCAGATAAAGATTTTCAGTCAGAGAGGGGTACTGGTATATAGTAGGTCCTAACTCCATGCATAATGTTCTTTATAAGAGAAGATGAACACAGTGAAAATAGAAACAAAATAACAAGTTACAATGAGAAAAACATCACCGTCAACATAGACCAGGATCCCATAAATCAGCTTGTATTGATGCTCCAAACTAGTTACAGCTTCAAGTACAATGCTTTAGTTTAGCAATCATCTACTCATCTCAGCCTAACTTATCTATCACAAGCAGAGCTCCAAGGGCTAGTGAACACTATTTACAAGTAGAAGTCTCAAGCTCAATTACATTTCAATGTTCAGTAGCCAAATCAACCAACCCATTTCTCATATTCTACAGGAGTATTTATAGAAGAATGAGGAGGTGAGATATGATGAAATATCTCCAAAGAAAATTAATACAGACTTAATGGTTCCTTCAACCTTTGGGGGGCTCGATGAAGAAACTTACATAGGTGTCCTCTGTATTAAATGATTTACATAAAGATTTAAGCTCGATGGGAGCTCTTTTTGACCTTTGAGGCTCTGTGTGATGTCAAAGTAACTCTGCTGATATTTTGTCATGAATTTTGTTTGAAAAATTTACTCTCTGGCTACATTATGAGGCAGATATTTGGTCTTGACCAATAAATTCAGCCTCTGGTTGAATGCTTCGAGGCACAGGTGGCTTTGTGGTAGGTGGGAGGAATCAATTTGCCTCAGCTGAGGCGGTGGAGGCCTTTCTCTCTGATAAAAACTTAAGATTTCCTTCAAAATATGTCTTTAATTGGGGGATTAGGCTTTTGATAATCCATCTTAGCCATAATTCCCGCAGATCTATCTTCAATCTCATGTTCTAGCGTGTTCTTATCTTCTACACTGATACTTTCTGACAGTGCTCAATTCATTGTGTTTTGCAGGGGTGTAGGGCTGCGTAGGGGTCATGTGGCATCAATGCTTCATGAATCATTGATGAAACGTGGAACTACTTCCTGTGAATGGTTTCCTCTAGTGAATCGAAGGCGGGAGGATCGTCACCCTATGCCTTTGAATTTTCTTCAGACATAGCGGAAAAAACCTTTAAACCCTGCAAAATGCAAAAAACATTATGAAATCCTACATATATAGGTCTACTGCTTAGGAAGGACATGTGGAGAGAGTGTAGTTGTTGGATGGCATCATCTAATGGTTGAGATTGATTAGAGGGGGTCAAAGGAAATTGGGGGGGAATTAAATTGGATTCATCGATCGTGCAGAGATCGACGATCGGGAGCGGAGGCGAAAATTCAAAGTGAAATAGAGGAATGGTTTAAAACCTCTGTTTTGGACAAAAATGATCACAAAATATGGTTTGGGGATCGGGACAAACGTGGGCCGTCAGATGAGATCGGCCCACACAATCAATGGCAGAGAACAGGTGCCAATAAACTTTATAAAACGTGCCCGGACATCAAACCTTTAATACAATCCAGAGGAATAAAACCCCCAGGTCTATATTTGCCAACTGTGTGGGGAAACAATTAAGATCTGCCCCAACTAAAATTCGCCGCGTGGATGTTGATGTGGAGCTGGGGGCCACCAGCTCTTGTGGGATCGTTGACTGCTGCTATGGATGAGGGGACCGGGGCGATGGAGTGTGGGTCATCGATCTGCAAATCAGATCGATGGTGGAGATGCTTTTAACATTGCGTCGTACCCTGGTTAATGCACGGGCGTCTTCAGAGAGCGATCACCGTCCGATGAGCGGCCCCAGATTGGACGGTGGATGTCAATATCGCGTCGGGCCCATGTCCAACCTTTAATGCATGATGAGGGCGGTATTTCAAAATGGCTCAAAGCCATGTGTCGGCCATTGAATGGAGTCGTTGCGAAACGGAAAAAACCATCTCCCTCTTAGAAGCGGTGCGATGGATTCCGCCCGGTTTTATTTTAACATGACGAAAAAACACATTAAAACCCAAAAATGTAATATAACAAAGGTTTTGGTCGGGAGGACTTTATATTGATGAAATGGCTTGGCGCCTGTGTGGGGCTTGTGGGTTATATGGAAGATAATATGACCCGGGGGGTTAATGGATGCAGGGTTGATCGGCATTCGGTGATGTGATAAGCACTTAGATGGCTAGCGCCTGGTTCCAGCACCAGGACATATGGAAGGGAAGGGTTAAATACTTAGCCCAAGGGGCTTAAGTCTATAATATGTATAAAAAATGTGATTTTTATAGATTTTCAATGGTTTTCAAAGGAGTTTGAGGATTTCGATAAGGCGGGAAAGGGTCTTAAACCTTATCAAATGGATTTTTATGAAGGGAAAGGGGAAAATGATGTTAGTTTAGAAAGAGGAAAGGAAAGGGAGAAAGGAGTTTGCAGCAGTATTTTGTCTTGGAAATCGACAGAATTTCTAAGTGTAAAATGGGCACAACAGTGAAGATTTGGACAGAGGCATGAGGCCTTCAAGAGTCTTTAAGAGGTAACACTTTTTAGCAATAAAATTTGTTCCTTGAAGGCTCCAAAAATTATTTAGCCACCTTTTGGTATAACAAATTTCATAGGTGGCTAACACCAGGGATTCTCACAAGTTGAGGGGATTTCCTATGAGAAGACTTTCGCAACAATCGCGAGGTACTCTTCCATTAGATCTATCCTTGCACTCTTAGTGCAGAGGGGGTGGCGCATTCATCAAATGGATGTGAAAACTATGTTTCTCAATGGATTTATTGACAAGGAGTCTACATAGAGCAGCCAAAAGGTTTCAGGATCTTTGACAGTGAGTCACATGTGTGTCGACTCAAGAGAGCATTGTATGGGCTGAAGCAAGCACCTCATGCTTGGTACACTCGGATTGATAGCTATTTCACCCAGTTGGGCTTCACCAAAAGTGAATCGGATGCAAACCTGTACCAGATTGTGGTTGATGGTAAGCTCTTGATTATCATACTTTATGTTGATGATCTAATTTTGACAGGTGATGAGCAGTTGATAACTTATTTCAAGGAGGATCTTGCAAGGGAGTTAAAAATGAAGGACATGGGACTCCTTCACTATTTCCTTGGTTTGGAAATATGGCAGCAGAATGGTGAGATATTTGTTTCTCAAGGCAAGTATGCCAAAGAGATTTTTGGTAAGTTTCACATGGAGAGTTGTAAACCCATAGATACTTCTTTTCCAAGAAATTGGAGGAAAGAGGATGCTACTTCAAGAGAAGTAGTGGATGCTACTGTCTACAGGCAGCTAGTGGGTTCATTGATGTACTTGGTGAAAACTAGACTAGACATTTTCTACACAGTTAACCAGTTGAGTCAAGCTAGGGTTAATCCGACGAAGCTCTTTTGGAAGGCAGGGAAGCATGTCTTGAAATATCTCAAGGGCACTACAAAGTGTGGATTATGGTACAAACGGACAGGTGGAGTGAAGCTCCAAGGCTTCATGGATGTCGATTGGGCATGCAGTCCATCACACAGAAATAACACATTAGGAGGGATCTTCAGCATAGGATCGACAACAGTTTCTTGGTACAATAGGAAGCAACGATCTGTGGTACTCATTTCAGCTGAGGTAGAGTTCATGGCATCAATTCAGGTTGCATGTGAGGCCATATGGATGAGAAAGATCCTGGTTGGTTTGTTTGGTTCTCAGATGGATCCAACGGTGATACATTGTGATAACCAGAGTTGCATTAAACTCTCGTTTAATCCAATATTCCATGATAGGTCCAAGCACATAGAAATCTGGTACCACCATCTCAAAGATTTTGTTCAAAGGCAGATTATGTTACTTTAGTACATTCCACGAAAGATCAGGATGCAGATATTCTGACGAAGGCACTCGCCAAGATCAAATTCGAATACCATAGAAGCAGGATCAGGGTGGCATATAATCTCTTTCTTGTTGAAAATGAGTGTTGAAAGTCTAACAAGAAATTGCAGCACACATATTAGTGTGGGACCACAGGTCCTAGTGATACATTAGTGTGAAGGCCAATTTAATTAATTAAATTGGTTCAATGTCTAATTTAATTTTCCATTAATTAAATTGGACAATAAAATGTAATATTATCTCATAATCACTTGTAATAGTTAAATGAGTGTGATAAACTCAGTTAGCTCATGTATTTCGAGTTGAGGGTAGTTAGTGAGGCATGCAGAGTGATTCTATTAGTTATGGGGTTCAAACTGCAGTTGGTGCATTATTTTAATGCATGAGTAATCTGTTAACTCAGTTAGGTGAGTTAAAGTCAGTTGAACTAGTTGTAACTGTTTGTTTCACTAGTGAGAGATCAAGTGAATTAAATATTATTTTATTCACAATCAGTGATCTACCATGCAACTGATGATTTACTTTTAATATATGCATGTGTGTTATTTACAGTGGATACCTAGTTGAGAAAAAGGTAAGGTATGTTAACTATCAGTTGTGTGATTAGTAGGTTACTCGCATGCAACCAGACATCCATTGGATTTCCCATGATCCTTGCACAGTTTTGGAAGGCTGTGTTAGGGCCTAAATCTACCTCAGGCTGAGAAAGGCAGAATCTAGGGTAACATCAAACCATGCTTAACCTGGTAGCTAGCCCTACCAGATCGGGAGAGGGCTCTCTCCTTGTCAATCTCAAAAAAACATAATCAATGAGGCTTGATATGACTTGATGTGAAGACTGATTTTAGGCTAGGTATGTGTGCAAAAGAGTTTTGTTGATTTTAAGGGTGTTTTGTTGGCTCGAATGGAAAGGCAGATTTTGGGTCTGGGGAATGAGGCTCAGTTTTGCAGAGATCTCAATGGGGAAAGGCAGGAAATTGATTTGACACTTTAATTTAAATGAAATGGAGAGATTTATATTGGTTAGGAGTTTAAGAGGGAAAGAAACCTTCAGGGATCTTCTTCAAACAGCTGAAAACATAGATAACTAAGAAAACCTTAGGTAGAGCACTGCAATTTCAATGGATTCTACCTTTATCCTTGTTTGTTTTAGTTAAGAAGAAATAAGAGAGTGAATAGCATACATAAAAAAAAGGTAAAATTACATTTACAGAGAGAAACACAATATCAAATCAAGATGCCACATGAATCCCATAGAGTGCTGCAAACCCTAGTCTATTCCTTTGCCAAACTGCAAAGATGAATGTACAATGATGCTCAAAGCATTCCAAAAAGTCAAACCATGCTAATTACTGAAAAAAAATAAGATATAGGCAAAAAAAAACTCATCCTAACTTCTAGAGGTCGAGCTCATGAGTTTAGGAGCTGCTCCAACAAAATATAAACTGAGAACTAGAAAGTAGGCAGTGGAACAACTTGCCTCTAAAAACTAGGAAACTGATTCATTCAGTTGAAAATTACCTTTTGATGGATGAAATTACCTCTATGAGTGAAAATTTAGTAAAATTACATCAAAATCCATCATGTTACATTAAATTACATCATGAATTTGACAACTAGAAGGAAAAAAAGTCAAATTGTGAAAAACCTAGGCGAAAAACAGAGTTTTTAACCAAAAATGAGAAAAATTCCTCCAATGCGCCGCGTCTGATTTCCATATGCATAGATCCTGTTATATGCATCACACTAGTGTATTTTTGACACTGTGGAGGCCGACCCAATGCGCCGCGCCACTTGTATGCGCCGCGCCTCTCACCCAATGCGTCGCGCCCACAAACTTGCACAATTTTGCTGCAATTTTGCTCCCTTTGTTCAACATGGCCTTCTCTTGCTCAATATTTCTTCTTTGAATGAAAATGAGCTCTTTGAATCATTAAAAATGACTTATATACAAAATACTTTAATTTTGACTTCATAAAACCCACTTTTGTAATGTTTACATTTGACACTTTCTTTTCAAACTCTGTTTTAGGCATTTTGTTTCAATTTGCCTCTGATTAATTGAATGACTTGATTTTTGTTTGCCTTGCAGGGGATGGAGTTGCTGAAGCTTGAAAAGGTGACCAAGGTTTCCATTGAAGTTATTTACAAATGAGAGAACTTGAAATTACATCAAATTTATACATAAAAAGATAAAATACTTTGTTTTTCCTCAAAACAGATTTTTGAGGAAAAATACATTTCTGAGCATGCGATTATTAAATTTATTGGTACTGGAACTTTATTCAACCTCCTCATGCTCTTTCTGACCATTATTGGACATTTTTAAGACCTTTTTGATGAAACCCTAGACCTAATGAAACTGAAACCCTAGAAATGACTCTTATAAATTTAAAGACAAAAAGTGACTACAGATGATCTTGATGAATGGAAATGGGCCAGTAGGTAAAGGACATGAGGGAAAATGTATAAAAATTCACTACCGTCAGATGATCCATGATCCTAATGGAATGCAGCTAACTGAGCGAGACACCTAATATGCAATGCAACAAGAGAATTTGATCACTGGCGGAGGGATGAAGATACCGACACTAGTAGGCTGAAATTCCAAAACAATAGGGATTGCATTCCACATGAATTGCGCAAGGCAGACAGGCTGATTAGAGGTTGAGAATTGGTTAAGTGTTGGCCGATTTTGTCTGGGTTAGTGTGAGACAGTTGTGAGAGTGCAGGAGACTCTTGTGAGAAGAGTGCATTGTAATTGTTTGATGATTCCATGGTGAATATACAATAGAAGATAGAGGGGTTTTGAGCAGCAAGATTTCCCCAGGAAATTATCTTTGTTGTGGTTTGATTTGTTTCTTTCTGCACTTTTTGTGATTGGAAATTGTGTTTATTTTCCACAATTGATTTTTATAAGGATTCAATATCTAGCTTTAGTACAATTCTTGATTGGATTGAATCCATTGACATACATATGTTTGTATAATTTCTAAAGCAATCATGCATGGACAATACATAAGCGTGAAAAACGCATAACTAGTCGTACACTCATGAGAAAATGTTGACAACCACACCATAAACACTTTCATGGTGACACCATTGCCACCATGGCCCGCGCAACACAGACGCAACAAGCACATACATCATAGGTATGAGAACCACATATGCAACCAACAAAAATGCATGATCAACACACTTCCCATCCATTCTGAGGGTTGAACCATGCTCTGATACCATTATGTAACACCGTCTTCCCACATCTACCCATGTAACCATCCAACCGGGGTAAGCATGCGATGAGAGCCTACTGATATGAGATTCAACCTCCTATATGACCTTAAGGAAGTGGAATTGAAGAAAACAGGAAAAACAACATTACACAACATCAAAAACATCCTCGGGATGTAGCCCAACCTTTCAAGCCCCTGAACCTTGAGGGAGACATAATTTTTGACCAATTCCATGGGCATGCCAAGTCAAGGTAGTAGTTAAAAGCCTATAGTCACAGCATGCCAAGTCAAGCTAGCAGTCAGGGCCCAGTTTGGTCAGATCAATGTTCGCAACTTTGGGATTTGTGCCATATCCTTAGCCCCAAAGCCCAGGTCACTACCCAAAACTTCATGAAACTGTAGGGGATGGTAAATAACATTAAAAAAAAAGGTACGAAAGCAATCACATCATCAGGAACTCATCTATACCCCTCCTAGCCACGACAGGAATTTCATCAAACATGTCACAAAATTTTCATCTACAGTTATAAACAACATATTTAAACATGGGGGTCTCTTACCTATCTAAGAATAGCTAAGAAGTATTTCTCTCCTACATCATAAGCTACAATACATTCTATTTTACCATAGGTAAATTTTGTATTCATTTACAGGTAAAAACATGGATAGAGTCATACATCATCACTTATCAAATACATGCTTATAACCAGCATAATAACAACATAAATAAAATGGATACAACAACAATAAAATCCATACATAAACCCATATATTTGAATACCCAATACCAAAGGAATGATCTCTTCATTACTAAATGTAAAAAACAACCAGATATGGGACTTCCATGTTCCACCCGACCATAGATTCGTTAAGCCAAGTCTCACTTCATCCAATCACCCTCGTGGCATATTCGAAGCATGAATGTGGGATCTCATCAATCACAATAAATCAATGGCTTCCCGAGGAAAAACCATCTCAATCCTCAATCAGTGACTCCACCTCATGGTCTGACATCAAAACCATCACGGATTGGTCTCTACCCAATTTGTTCCAAGGCTCCATAATGTTTTTTCTAACCAAGGCTTCTAGGACTAGTAACTCAACCCCAACTGTTACAGGGATTCCAGACCGTTTTTCCAACCAGGGCTTCCAAGACTAGTAACTCAACCCACATAGGGCTTCTATATCATTTATCCAACCAAGGATTCCAGGACAAGTAACTCAACCCACAGCTGTCCATCGAGCTTCCAGAGCATTTTTCCAACCAAGGCTTATAAGAACTAATAACTCAACCCACAACTAAAGGAATCATGAGAGCCAACCAAAAAATAATCAATGGAAATAAACCCACAATACCATGGCTATCTAGGAAATGGCAAGGTTAGGGAAATACACATGCATACACCATGCATTCCAAAACTAGTGAGGAAATCATACATGCAACTAGGTACCTGAGAGAGAGAGAGAAATAGAATCCAAGAGTGCTCCAAGAAAACTCTAAGTATCCAAGAGTATGAGAGAGAGAGAGAGAGAATATAATGAGAGCCATAAGTGTGAAAAAAATATTTGAGTGAGCAAAAATCTTACCAACTGATCCTCGGAAGCATTTTTATTAATGAGTTCTCTATTTTCTTCAGATTCCATTATTTTACTTCATTTTTCTCTTCACATGCAACCTGTGACCTTTCACCTTCATTTTCTCCTAATTTCCATTATTTTCATAAATAAAATTCCAATTAATGCCTCATGCCTTTCTAATGCATTTTCCACTTCCTTTTCCAATTTCCTTTAGCCATAATAAACCGAATGAACACCCACTAGTATGTTTTCCCACCATTTAGCTTGGAATAGGTGTCCCATCGACTGTGGTCTTATATCTTTTTACATGGATTTTTACGAGGGTTGTTACAAGTGACAATAAAAAAATCATAATAAAGAGAATAATGGCCAACATAGTAAAAAGAATATTAAGCCAAAAGAAAAAAAGTCCATAAACGAGTAATAGATGTCAACAAGTGACAATTCCTTGTCTCCAATGTTGAAAAATACTTCCTTATGATGAACAGTATCTTCTCACTATCAAAATTGGTTCCTGTTATCACTTAAAATTCTTGTTGTGGAACTGAGGTCTATCTTTGAAAATATTGTCTTGAGTTATTTTTTTCTAGATTAGGAAGGAGTAATACCCTTTTACACAACGATAGTTTCTATGTGTTCATTTATGAATAGTAGCTTCCCACTAATGAAACATAGTTCCCACCATCACTAAAAATCCTACTATGGAACCAAGGGTTGCCTTTAAAAATCTTGTCCTAGGATACTTTTTGTTCGGCTTCGAAGGAATAAAACCCTTTTGTACAGTAATCATTGTTTTTTTCTCATTAATAATGAGTAGTTTCTTATTGATGAATAGTAGATTCCAACTAATAAAATATGGTTCCTACCATCATAGAAAATTCCTCTTGTGTATTTAAGGGTTGTCTCTGAAAAAATTGTCTCCAATTGGAATAGGAAGGAGTAATACCTTTTCACATAGTAATATAGTTTTTTTTTCATTACATTAGATGGAATGGGAAAGATTTAACTAAAAGGTACCACTTTTGTTAATTTTAATACCATGGTAAATATGTTTAGCACTCATTTTGACTCCCCTACATTTAAGGAGCTTAAAAATGAAAGGTTTAAACAAAAAAACAACTACCGAATACAAATGAGAGTGATAGTTTTTCAGGAAGAAATAAAATTAAGTTTCTTGGTAAGAAAAGAGCTTAAGTTATAATCAATGAATTATTTACACCAATTCTTTTAATTCGATTTGGAAGTCCAAATCATGATTTGTAGGTGGTCTTTGGATTTTGGCTTAAGCCAATTAAATCATTGTACCTTGTCTAAAATAAAATCCTTTCAGAATTGGTATCTGAAAAAAAAAATCTATTGTCAATTTTGTTGATGGAAGTTAGTGGTATTTATAAAGTCTACCATATGTTAAAATAATGTCTTTATCCTAAAACACTATCATCTAGAATTGGTATTTAATCTCCCATAGGGTAATGCTATTTTCAAATTCGCTTGAGAGGGAGTTTTTGATATTTGCAAAGTTTTCTCTGTTCTTGGAAAGGTATCATCTTTGAGAGAGCCTTTACCAATAAAAAATTGTAATGGGTATATTGGCATTCTAAGTGAAAAGATAAAAATCATTCAATTTTTTTTTGGATTATATTTGAGTGTTGAATGAAAAACTACTTCAATGGTCTTTTTTGGGCTTTTAAGGCACAAGATTGAAGTTGATTAAGTATTTTTTGATAGGTAACTTCTCTAAATAATATTTCTAGTTGTTTCTCTATAGAAGACATCATGTAAGTTTGTAGAATATTGATTACATGTAGCTAATTCACAGTTTACATGTGAAGGATTACAAGGTTTTTTGATGACTTATATGTGAGTGAATAGAGGTGAATATCCTCCCTACTCGTTATAAAGGAATGCATTATAAGGTAACCAGTTTCCAATGTTTTACAATAGTCCCATGATTATTTACAACTCTATACTAGCTGGAGGAAAATTCATACCAAAAGTTCCCATGAAATTTTCACATACATAATATGTAAACCAATTAAAATCCTTTAGATTTAAAAAGAGGTACATGTAAATATTTTGGAGGGAAAAAAACAACATTTTTTAATTTTATTTTTTGATTATATCCTTATATTTTTACTCAAATTTCAAGTTTAGACACTCATTGGATGCAAAATTAGTTTCCACATCCAAAGAGTGTCCATTATGCATACTTTTGAGAATACACACATTGATAAATTTTGAAAATACATTAAAAAATCGTGTTGAACACATTTTTTAATGTATCTTCAATTTTTATCAATGTGGGTCTTCTCAAAAGTATGCATAATGGGTACTCGTTGGATGTGGAATCTAATTCCTCATTCAACCAGTGTCTACATTTGAAATTTGAACAAAACTCTAAGGAGATAAACAAAAAATACAACTAAAAATAGTAGTTTTATTATTTTCCCTCCAAAATTTATAACTCTTATTTTATTATTTTTCCTTAGGAGACCACTTTTGGGCTAAAATTTCCTCTAAGGCTTATTTTGATTGTAGATTTTTACAAAATCAATCTTGACATTGAATTTATTTTAACACTCCTATTTCGAGAATTTGAAATTGTGATAAGCTAAGGTCTTTGGAACTATCACTCTAAGTTTTAAGATTGTTTTTATTTCCAATTATGATTTTTAAGTCACATTTGATGGTAATAGAAAAGGTTGTAGTTGAAGGATGTTGCTTTAAGGTTATGGAAAACACATGGTCAATTTAAACTTTGTAGTGTATCTAATGTTACTATATGAGATGCATAGAAGTAGAATTTGAATATCATTCGTATAGTGCACTAGTAAGTTTGGTAAATTTTAATACACCAAAACAATATTAATTTTGATAAATGTCTTCCAGATTAATCACATCATTAGGATTTGGTCGATGTTTCGAACTAGCTAATGTGGTTCATCCACATTAGCTGGTTCGAAACATCGACCAAATCCTAATGATGTGATTAATCTGGAAGACATTTATCAAAATTAATATTGTTTTGGTGTTGTTATCACTCAGATTTTCCTTGAATTTGTTGGGAAGAGGAAAGGGGTCCGAGGTAACCACAAAACAACTTTTAGGTACATAATCTAGCCAATCTATACCCATAGAGGGATCTCTCTTTAAGTTTTAGCTTTTTTTTTGAAAAATATTAGGCTAGTTATGAAAGTCCAGGGATTTTGATTGTGTTTGGGTGATGAAATTCTATAGCAGAAATGTAAGACTGAATAGTTTAGGCCATTGGGCTAATGGAGTCAAAGAAAGATGGCTTAATTGGATTAAGTTTCTTAACAAGAGATGGTTTCACAGGGCAAGGTAATCAAATAGGGAACAATTAAAGATCTAAGATGAATGGAATGAATTCGAAATGGGTGAAGGGAAATTAAGAATCCTTCAACATATTCGAAAGAGGGAAATTGGATGATTATCAATAAAAAGAAATTAAGAATTCTTTATCAAATAATCAAAATGAAAAAACTAGAAAACATGAGCAATTAAGAATTCACTGTTTATACTAGTTCAGAAGAAAACATTAAGAATAACAACGATTGAAAATAGATTGCACTTAAGCACTTTCTGAATTATTCCTTTTCGTTTATCATTCAGATATGAAACACAGATGGTATAATAAACAAGTATAAAACTTTAAAACATAAGAGATAGATGACTTATTGATCCATTGTCTGACTCAAGAATCCTGTAAAAAGTTCTTTGCATCAATTCCTTATCTAGCTAGCCATACGAAATTTGTCCAGCAGCACTTTATTCTAAAATAATCAATGTTACAGAAAAATCTAAGAATCCACCCCCTCAATACTCCAATTGAGGGAGTATTTATACAAAAAATTACAAAAAATATTTCATAACAAAGTGAGATACAATTTAGGATGACTCATGAATATTTTACAACAAAATAGAGACAGATGGTCTCATGGATAAGAGAAAAGATAACCGATGTTGTGTTGTTCCCTTTTTTTATGAATGTGCTGGAGGCATGCCCTATAATTTGGATTGCTGCTATCTTCTTTAGTAACTCTGTGCTGGCTGCTTTGTTTTACTGATACTCTTTACCTGTATTGATACACTTTGACTTGTTTGATCTCTGTTTATCCTTTTTATCATGACTTACTATGGTAAATAATAAAAATTCATGCAAGGATAATTTTTAAAAGAATTCCAACATCTCTTCCCACTATTGTGCTTCTGGTATTCTGGTTCTTTGAAGCTCCCTCAGAGTCTCGTCAGTCTCTGTATATCTGAAGAAAGTAGGCTGAATTGGGAATAAGTTTTTTACCTCATGTTCGAGATAAAACAAATTTTCCAGACTGTCATGAAGAATTTTTCCTGTAGGCAATGATTTTGTTACTGATGAACTGGTCGATGAACTGGCCTGGTTTTCAGCATATTTATTCAACTTTGTTGCACATCGAGCCTTCAAGGGGGGGGTGAATCAGTATTTACTGCATACTCAAAACTTTTCACTTTTTCATTCCTTAAAACCCATACGCTACTTTCCTTTAGTAAACTCGCGTATACACGCGGATATCTTTCATGCAACTCGCGTATACACAAAGATCTAATTATGTCATTAGTTATTTTCTTCTATCATTCCATTATTCATTCATCAGATGTTCAATAAACAGTAAACATGTGCAGTAAGAACAGAATAAACCATCACACAAAGAATCACACATGAACACCAGGATTTTAGGTGGAAACCCAAGTCGGGAGAAAACCACCGCTGCAGTTGCTCAGCCTTCAATATTTTATTATAGAGAAAACATCTTACAACATATGTGCCGGTGCAGACTCCTACCAGCACGCAGGCACCCACCTGCGCTCGTTTACCAGCCTCTCCTGGAAGGGAGCTCCAACCCCCTGACTCGTTTACCAGCCTCTCCTGGAAGGGAGCTACGACCCCCTGATCTCGTTTACCAGCCTCACCTGGAAGGGAGCTACGACCCCCTGATCTCGTTTACCAGCCTCTCCTGGAAGGGAGCTACAACCCCCTGACTGAAGGCTACAACCCTCAGCACCACCTTGGACCACGTTTCATCAATTTTCACACTAGATCCAACAACTTCAATAGAACACAACTTGCAGGCCACGTTTCATCATATTTTCAGACTGGACCCTTTCAATACTTTTAAGCTCAACCATACATCACCAACAGATACTTATCAATTCAGACAACACGGTTCAGATAACAGTAATACATCAGAACAGATCAGATGTTTCATACCCCATGCTTCAGCAAACCCTAGTTTGCATACGCGCTTTCATTTCACCGATGTCGCGTATATACGCGCTTCCGTCCACACAAACCAGCGTATACCTCTGTATGTATTTCATTGCGCATACGCGCTTTCTCATCAGCGAAGCCGCGTATATACGCGCTTCCTCTTCGGCGAAGTAGCGTATAGATGTTCAACCATCATAGAGCAGCATACTTCTTCAGATCAGACATTCAGTTCAGATTTAACCCTTTACTTTAGACAGATGTTCGCCTCATCACAGATCTAATCACTCCATAAACAGATCTAGCAAATACAGATACATTTCAGATCTAGATATCCCGCTTCATCATTTCTTCATAGGTGCATCATAGATTCAGATCTATCATCAAACCTTTACCCTTTCCATACATATATACTTCATAGAGAAGTATTCATTCAAGCTCAGACATCTTGCTCTCACACTCATGATTTGCACAATGAATTTCTTCTCTTTATATAGGTTTACCCTTTTTCAATACCATGAGCCCCTTTTTCAATACCATGAGCCAAAACAATACCATGAGCCCAAAACCACATTACTTCCGATGGTATTCCTGGACGGGGTCATTTAGACGAATCATTACCCAATACAATGGGTCAATACCATGGTGGTTACCCCTGGTTTTGCACCTTTTGAGCGCTTTTTCCCATACGCGACTTATCACGTTCTTTCCCGCGTGCATACGTGACTTCCCCTAGACATATCCGCGTATGCCTTGAGACATACTCTTTTCATCATAGATTTAGCACATGTTGACTTCTTTTCTTCACTGCCTTCTGTACACACTGTAGATATATCATATTTAGCTCATCAAGAACATATTCTAGCAAGCACAACTTCATCAAGTAAGTTGTCATCATCTTCATCAAATGGGTTGCCATTTAAGGACACCACTCAGCACCATATTGCTAACAAACATCATATCACATCAGATTTACATCATTTACCAAGTTCATTAGGTCAAGAATAACTTCATCAGGTAGTTTGCCATCAAGGACAACACATGTCAACAGTCACATGTCTTCATCTTCATTCAGTGGGTTGCCATCAAGGACAACACTCTGCATCATATTTCCAACAAACTTCTCAACATATTTTTCCAGGCTCATTAGTTTATCATCTGAAACTAAAGGACTTGGCAATCCTTTACTCTGAAAAATATCCAATCTCCTTGTAAAGGCATTGATTTCTTCCTGCATATCAGAGCATCTTCTTTCTAGGTTCTGCATAAGAGTTCTTTTAGTAAAAACTCTTTTTATCTCCAAAATTTTTCCTGTTATGTCTTGGATGCCTAGTTCTTCGAGTTGATATCTGTTCTTGGTATTCAAAAATTGTATAAGCTCATTGGCTTCTTGAGGCATGTTTCCTAATTCTTCTCTTGCCTTTAGAACTTCTTTCAGAGCCAATTTAATTAAATCATTCTGCTCATACATTATTTGGATTCATGGCCAGACATCTTTTATTGACTGACTGATGTTGGCCCAAAGAATTTATTTGGTTTCTTCTAAAGGTTTCTCCAATGTGAGATCATTTTCCAATGCTTTGACCAATTTTTCTAATCTGTTGATCTCTCTTGTCTTTTCTGCAACACTCATCTTTGAGAGATCATATTTTTGTTCTAAGGTGGTAAATTGTACCTTTTTTTCTGGAGCTCTGTCACTTGGAGTTTCAATTCCTCCATTGATTTTATTAATTCTTCAGTGCTTAAATTGGAAGTGTTGCCCTGTGATAATTCTGCTGACTAACCTGTTGTTGTTGTACCTGTAATCACTTCTGTTGTAGATGCTGGAATGTTTCTTTGCAAGTTTCTCAACAAGGTGTGGTTGACAGTCTTCGATAGTTGGTTTTGAATTTTTTTGCATGGGACACTAGTCGCTGCACGGGATAATGAAAATGACATAGGTTCATTTGTTTTATTTGAAAAGTCAAAAGGTTGGCGGGGTTTTATTTTTTAAGCAGATGATGTAAGTAGGAAAGGTTGTTTTATCATAGACGGAAGGGTGGTAAGCAGTATACATCGCACTTCTTTTGGGGACGGGCAATTTTCAACGGAGGGCCAGCGATTCCATACAACTCACGACGCGTGGCAAGGCACTGTTTGGGAAACCGCTTAGCCATCACGCGTTATTGTTTGGACGTGGGGGCGCAGCGATATGGATGACAGCCATTGATCGTGGACTGGTTAATCGAACGGATGTTGGGGAGGAGAGATGACGGGGAAATAAAGGAGCGGACCCAACATAATTAAATATAATTTAATCACATCGGGGGCAATTTGATTGGTGGGGTAGGTTATTAATTAACCATGAGGGTTATTTAATCCCTTTTTTATACGGCGGGGAGGCGGGACTCATAATTAGTTATAAATTTAACCAATTAATCACAATTAACATATTTGTATGGTTATATTTCAACCAAAGGGGCAGGATATGTAATAATTGGGAGTTTTTAAAATAATACGGGAACGGGTGGATTTATATAGGGAATTAAATAATAAAGTTAAATTTAATATGACAATGAATGAAAAGCACTAAGTATAAAAACATTAGAAGTATGTGTTTAACTTATGCTTGAATGGAAAGGGTTTTATGAGATATTGTGCAATTTCCCTAAGTAAAATAGGATTTTACTTAGAAAAAGATTTTTTGGAAGTGAATGAATGATTTATGAATGGTTTTAAGTACTTAGGCTTTTTCAATTATTGGGCCGAGGGTCTAGTCCCTCCGAAAGTCAAGGAAATGCCTTGAGCCCCTCTAATTTTCAAATGCCTTAGTACTTAAGGGAAATTAGTGAAATTTTTAGGGAAAATGAGAAGGGAAGTTAATAATTTGACCTTGTTTTACTTGAAATTCTTCCAGTGTAGTGTTTACCTTGCACTTTGTGATGAAAGTAAATATTAGCACATTTAGAGTCATTATCCATCACATATAATTCTGCGACAACATCTACCTACCCTACCTACTTTAACCTACCATTTTTTCTTCTTTATTAGGGTGCACTTAGACTAGAAAACCCTTATCACACTTTTTTTCTTTTACATGTAGAAATCTATCTAAGTCTAACCTTATTACATCCAAGGGCTTAGAATAAACTGTTGAGCTCCTTTTATTTACTCTACCTATCTACTTATATTCCAAGATTAAACAGTTTGGTCAGATTTTATTCTCTATCTCTAAAACATAAAATTGAAAGATGAACTAGCCAAGCTTAAACTGTTTGACTATTCATCAATTGTGGCATAAGATACAAGTTGCACACAATTTGTTTATTTACATAAGAGTAGAAAGTATTGGCATTTAGACTTACGCACTTTCCTTGGCCTTTCTTTTGGTGGGGTTCATTTTCTTTTACTTTTTTTTGACCATTTTTATTTTTTTCACCCTTTGATTTTTCTTTTAGGGTATACCCTCTTTACATTTTTTATTTTTTTTGACAATATGGAAAACCTTTGCAACAAGGAAAGGTATGAACATATTACATAGCCCATCAAGTCAATCATGATATATGACACCTATTGGTATAGGAGTCTAACACTGGCTCCACTTGGGGATGGCTTTTCCTGGTGAAAAGTCAAGAACATCAGGTCAGTTGTCCTTAGAATGATTTTTACTGAACTATGGAATATTATTTTTCTTGTAGCTTTATTGTATGTATGACAGTGATACTTCTGAAGCTTAGGGCCTTCTCTTCGGGCTTCAACTCTAGCAAGTTACTATCCACTCAAAACTGTGACATTACAAAGGATATAGTATGTACATGTTAAAAATCAGGATATCCTAATAAATAGGATCAAAGTAATGTTTCAACATTCGACCATTAACTGGCCCATCTTCAGTTTCTGTACCATCCAAGTTTTTTAGAAAATATTTATTGTTTCCTTGTAAGGCATGGATAATATAAGGTCCTTTCCACAGGAAGTCAAATTTCCCATGTTTTCCCTTATCCTCTCTTTTGGAATCCCATCTTAAAACTTTGTTTCCAAGTTGGAAATATTCTACCTTAGTTCTTTTATCAAATATCTTCTTTAGTTTCCCCTGCAATACTTGGGATCTCTGATATACTGCTTCTCTAGTCTACTGCAAATT
This sequence comes from Pinus albicaulis, assembly GCA_034641835.2. Classification (NCBI taxonomy): domain Eukaryota; kingdom Viridiplantae; phylum Streptophyta; class Pinopsida; order Pinales; family Pinaceae; genus Pinus; species Pinus albicaulis. The sequence continues at coordinate 918,811,571 of CM076573.1, read as the reverse complement.
GATAGTCTGGTTTATTCTCCTTTGAATATCGTTAGGTTCAATCTGATCTTCTTGAAGTAATTTCATTACAAGAAATCCTAAAGATGAAGGAAATACAGCCTCAATGCCATAGACTAACTCATAAGGACTGGTCCCAATAGATTTTTTGGTGGTGAGTCTATCTTCCCACAATGAATTTGTAAGTTTCTTGTGCCAATTTTTCTTGTTTTCCTCCAATAATTTTTTAATAATGTTAATGAGACTCTTGTTGGAGGACTCAGCCAGTCCATTACCTTGAGGGTAATAGGCTGTGGAATGGCTTAAAGTGATATGATATTTGTTACAGAAACTTATCATCTTCTTAGATTTGAAGGCAACAACATTATCAGTTATGATTTTATCAGGACAGCCAAATCTTGATAATATATTGGTTTCTAGGAATCCTATGATCACGGTGTCATTGGCTTGTCTGGAAGGAATTGCTTCTATCCATTTGGTGAAATAGTCCGTAGCAGTGAGGATCCATTTGTGTTGGCCAGAAGAAGGAGGATGGATTTCTCCAATGAAATCCAGGCCCCATTGTTGGAAAGGTTTTTTAGTGGAAATTGGTTTCAAGGGTAAAGGTAATAGTTTTCTCTTGCCTTCAAAAATTTGACATTTATGGCAAGCAGTGACAAATTTATTTACATCAGAGAACAAGGTTGGCCAATAAAATCCAACCCTAAGGATCTTATCTGTAGTTGATTTCCAATAAAGGTGTCCACCACAGTCTCCTGCATGAAATTCATGGAGAGCCTTGTTAGCTTCATCTTTTAATAAACAATTCAATAGAATACCTTCATGATTTTTCCAAAAAAAAGCATTATCTAAAATACAAAAATTTGAAGATGTCATCTTTAAAAACCTTTTCTTTGTTTTGGATAACCCTGGAGGAGCTTGCAGGTTTAACAGTACATAAATTATATCAGCATACCAAGGTGAATCTAAGAAGGCCTGGCTGATTTGTGGAGTTGCCATCTCTTGTTCATCATCCAGTTCATTAATATCCAGGGCTTGACAATTTTTTTTTGTCATGAGTTGAGCCAATCCCTGTCCCTTTATAAGCTTTGTAGGTTTTATTTCAATATCATACTCTAATATGGTAGCAATCCATTTACCTCTTTTTCCCTCAACTCCATCTTGAGTTAAGATGTCTTTGAAAACATCATTTGGCACATACGCTATCACATGGGAATACAATATGTAGATTCTAAAATATTTAATGGCTTTTACAAGTGAAAAAGCTTGTTTTTCCATGATGTTGTATTTTAATGATGCATCCCTTAGTGCTTTACTAAAAAAGGCTATAGGTTTTTCACATCCTTGATCATATTTTTGTAATAAAACAACTGCTACAGTGTGTTCTGATGAAAATGAAAATATTATGAAGTCTCTATCAAATTGTGGACTGGTAAGGACCGATGTTCTGGTCAAAACCATTTTAATTTCTTCAAATGCTTGTTTGGCTTCTACTATCCATTTAATACTTGAATCATTTCTTAACATGTTATTAAGCAATCTAATTAGTTCCACTAAGCTAGATATGAATCTTCTCAAAAAATTAAATTTTCCTAGGAAAGCTTGAAGTTCTTTGACATTTCTGGGGTGAGGTATCTGCAGTATAGCTTCTATTCTAGCAGGATCAACTCTAATACTCTCTTTGGAGATGATATGGCCCAAAATTTTACCTTCTTCAAGACCAAACAAGGACTTTTTTGGATTCAAAGAGATACCATATTTTCTGCATTTTATGAATACTTGTCTGAGATGGTCCAAATGTTGCTGATCTGATTTAGAAAAAACAGTTAAATCATCCAGATATATGACAAGAAAATCATGAATTTATTTTTCAAATGCGATGTCCATTGCTCTTTGGAAGGTTGCTCCTACATTTTAAAGTCCAAATGGCATTTTAACGTACTTGAATGTGCCCCACGGTGTTGTAAAATATGTTTTTTCCTGGTCATCAGGATGAACTAGAATCTGATTGTATCTTGAGAACCCATCTAGAAGAGAAATCCTAGAAGCACCTACTACCCTTTGTAAAATGTGATCCATTTTTGGTAAAGGGTAAATATCCTTCAAAGAAACCTTATTTACATTTCTTAAATCAACACATAATCTTATCTCTCCAGTTTTCTTCCTATTAGGTACTAAATTAGACACCCACTTTGAAAAACTAATGGGAGCAATTAAACCTGCTTCATACATTCGTTTGATTTCTTTTTCGATTAAGGGCAGTAGTACAGGGTTAATTATTCTTAGTTTCTGTTTGAACGGTTTATGATTTTCTTTCAGAGGTATTGTATGCTGAATTATAGATGTATCATATGATTTCAAGTCTTCATAACTCCAGGCAAAGACATCCTAGAATTATCTTATTAGTTCAACATATTTTAGTTTTTGATCAGGAGACAAAGATTTAGATAACTTTATCATCTTAGGATTCTCTTCAGTTCCCAAATTATATTCTTCAATATCCGCTTTCAATGGTTCCATTTTGGGTTTCTTTGGAATATCGTTATAATCGAAAAGATCTTCCAAAGGAGTTAATCCTTTAGGTAAATGATTGTCTTTTAAATTAATGATCTCAGATTATCCTTCTATAATCTCATCAACCTCCATTTGTTTAAGGTCCTGCATTTCTTTTTTGGTGAAATTTGTTGGATGAAGCATTTGAATTGCACTTTCTTCTGAAATGTCTATTTCTTGTTCATTTATTTGATTAGATTCAATGACTATATCTTCATTTATGTTACTGTTATAAAATTCATTCTCTAGAGTCAGGAAATTGTTAATCTGCTCATCACTTGCAAACACTTGCCAGTTCTTAAAGTTTTCAGGTATGGCTGGTCTGTGTCTAATCTCAGCTATGAACTGATGATTATGTTTGAATGGTAATTTACAGGTACTGGCAAACATTGCTAGACTATGGGCATGCAAGTTTTTTTTTCTTGGGATTTTCGCACGCTGAGTTTGTAGAAAAGTATTGAGAATCTCTACAACTGTTCCTCTATATTCTCTCAGTCTGGGATCGTTTGTTAGAAAGTTTCCTTTGATCTGTTGAATGATTAAATCAAAATCTCCTATGACAGATACCCTAATTACCCCTAATCTTTTGACAAATTTAAGGCCTAGAAAAAGAGCTTCGTATTCTGCCATATTATTGGTGCATTTAAATTTTAATCTGTAGGAATGGCCTTCAGCATGATCATTTTCAAGGTTATGCACCCAAACTCTGGCTCCTGCTCCAAATTTATTAACAGAACCATCAAATTCTAAATGCCAAATAATTTCATGTTCGCAATTGGTATCGGGAGTTTTAGGAACTTTTTTAACAGTGAGATCTGGTTTTTTACTTTCTTCTTGTTTTTCTTGGGTATCTGGTGTTTCATTGTCCTTAGATATTTCCTGGATTTGAACACTAGATTTTTCATTTGTAATTTCTTTTGGTTCTGCTGCTGGAACTTCAAATTTAGTGGGAGGATCAATTTCAGCATTGTAAAGAATAAATGAATCCATATGAGAGTGTACTGAGTAGATGGGGAAATTTTCAGGTTTCTCCTGGCTACTGAATACATATTTCATTAAAGTTTCTCTGTATAGTCTCTTAGGTTTGCCGAATACTGAAATAGTAGTGTATGACATGTCTAATTGACGAGATCCTTGAAGCTTTGCACCCCAATATCTGGATAATAACATACCATATTTTGGAGGAATATCCGCTACTACTATGTCCATCAGAATTGTTTTTGCGGGGTATTGAACCAGTGAAACACACAAGTCTTTGATTAATCCTAAACATCTCACCTGATTTGAATCAAAAGAAAAGAGATCTTTGTAAGGTCTGGTGATATCTAGGTTTAATTTCTCAATTACAGACTTGGGCATTAGATTATGAGATGCCCCAGAATCAAGCATGGCATTATGAAGTATTTTATCATGTATGTTTAAACTCACATAGAATGGAGGAGTTCCTCCACTTCTTGGTTTTCCATTTACTTCAGGGCCAAAGAGTAATCTGGGTTGGTCATCAAAAACGTTTACTGAGTCATCACTTCCAGTGATCTTGAGTGATCTATTAATTTGAATTCGGTAGACATCATGTTAGCGAATTCAGAAAATGGAACATCTATTTTTAATTTTCCTACTTCAGCTTCCAGATTAAAAGGTTTTTCAGTCTGATTTCTTATATTTCGGAAAGTTGGATTCTCTTTATCTTCTGTGTTTTTGGTATTTTTCTCCTTCTTAGGAGTGGGGTTGTGGGCTGAGGTTGTTTCCGAATCAACTTCTGGAGGTTCCTCTACATTTCCTTTGGGAGGAAGATTATTGGAAAGTTTTATGTTATTCAGTTGACTATCGGATACATTTTCAATAATTGGGTTAGCAGGATTAGGATCTGATCTAGAAAGAATATGTACAGGGGTAGTATTGGTTTTACCTTTGAGGGGCTGTTTTGTAGCTTTCTGTTTACTCATTTCTGGGACATCAATTCTTCTGCTCCTCAAATTATATTGCTTATGGACTTCATAAATGGCTATATCATACCCCTCCTTGAAGTCAAATGATTCTCCTAAATGAGTTTGGAATTGTTTAAGAATGTGAGTTTCTTGATCATCTTGGGTTAAGAAAACTGCTGGTTCGTTTTTGCATCCAGTCAAGTTGTTTATTTGAGCATATTCTGTCGGTTCATCAGAATTTGAGGTTTCAACATAATTTTCCTTGAATGGGGGCCTAATATTTTGTTCAGGACCAGTTTTTCCAGTGTTTTGATTTTGGTTCCTTCTGAAATTTGGATTTCTGCCAGTATTGCTCGGTTGACCATCCCAAGGAGATTTCCTTTCAATTGTTTCTACTCTATCTCCTAGCCTTTCCATCCCTTTAATAATAGCATCCAGTTTCTATTCAAAGGCTGAGGGTTCTTCTTTTAATGGTATCTTCCTTTCACTTCTGGCTTTAGCTCGTTTAGATATCAGATTGGTTTCAACACTGACAGCTATACTTTGCATATCTTCTAAAGTCCTAGGAGATATTTCCCTAAGCTGGTACGCCATATCAGAATCAAATCCATCAGGGAATTTGATTAATGCTAAATCTGAAGGTGGTCTAAGGTTTTGGGGAATAGCATTGTAAACATTATTGAACCTAGTGCAGTAATCTTGCACAATTTCTTGTGTTCCTCTTTTCAAGTTTTCATATTCTGATAAAATTTGGAGAGGATCTTTCTTCTTTTCCCATCTGTTTAAAAATGTTCTATAAAGACCTTCTGGGTCAATGATACTATTTGCAAGAAGGGCTCTAAACCAGGTTCTAACTTCTCTAGTAAGAGTTTGAATAAATATTCTCATTCTTACATCATTATCATCTATTTCATATATTTCAAAATAATCAGTCATTTTTTTAGTATGTTGTTGTGGAGTGTAAGTACCAAAACCATCAAAGAGAGTGATTTTACTTTGGTAGTCTTGGGGCATAGCCCCTAGATTGGCTGGTAATACCAAAGGAGCATATATGTTTGCCATTGCAGTAGGTAATGATGAAATAACAGTTGAGTTTGGTCTGGGAGTGGTGGATGGAGGAGTAGAAGGGGTGGTTTGAGGTTGAGATGTTTGATGAAATGTTGATGAACTTAGAGAGGCTGAAGTGATCACAGAAGGATTTGGTGTTCCTTCAGAGGTAAGCTCAGATTGTACAGAGTTTCGCAAATGTTTTTCAAGATGTGAAGTAACAAATTCAAATTGTAAATCTTCAATAAATACTGGGTCTTGAACCAAGTGGGACAACTCAGATTCAGAAAAGTTTACAAATAAAGAGGTTTCAATTTGCTCATCAAAAGGTTCATCCTCAAGGTAAATCCACTTCACAGGATAGGATATTGATCTATAGAGAGGTCGAGAACTACCAGAAATTTCTTGGCTCTCCTATCTCCTAAGAATTATGGGGATCAGATTAGGATTTTCGAACATAGACGGTGGATTTGGATCAGGATTAGCCCTGGTGTAATGAGTCCTTTCTGAAGCCAGATTTCTAGGTGATTCTTTTTTTTGTTTGGTTTTTTGTCTCAATGGAATGAAAAATACAGCTTCAACAATCTCTTTAAGAGGTTTAAGATATTGGATTTAAATTTTCTTAAATATTTATTTGACTAGAGGAACTGATCAAATGTTTGAAACCAAATGTTCAGTTCATAAACTAGACCAGAGATAGACTGAAGTAGCATTCATTTACTTATGCAATTGCAGAGAAAAAGTAGTTCAAAGGTTACCTGGCTAACTTCAGGCTTAGTCTGTATTTTATAAAGAAAACAATAGTAACAATAAAATTATTCAGGTCCCCAGTGGAGTCGCCACTATGTTATCACTTAGATTTTCCTTGAAGTTTTTGGGAAGAGGAAAGAGATCTGAGGTAACCACAAACCAACTTTTAGGTACAAAATCTAGCCAATCTGTACCCAGAGAGGGCTCTCTCTTTAAGTTTTAGCTTTGTTTTTGAAAAATATTAGGCTAGTTATGAAATTCCAGGGATTTTGATTGTGTTTGGGTGATGAAATTCTATAGCAGAAAGGTAAGACTGAATAGTTTAGGCCATTGGGCTAATGGAGTCAAAGAAAGATGGCTTAACTGGATTAAGTTTCTTAACAAGAGATGGTTTCACAGGGCAAGGTAATCAAATAGGGAACAATTAAAGATCTAAGATGAATGGAATGAATTCGAAATGGGTGAAGGGAAATTAAGAATCCTTCAACATATTCAAAAGAGGGAAATTGGATGATTATTAATAAAAAGCTATTAAGAATTCTTTATCAAATAATCAAAATGAAAAAAACTAGAAAAGAGGAGCAATTAAGAATTCACTGTTTATACTAGTTCAGAAGAAAACATTAAGAATAATAACGATTGAAAACAGATTGCACTTAAGCACTTTCTGAATTATTCCTTTTCGTTTATCATTCAGATATGAAACACAGATGGTATAATAAACAAGTATAAAACTTTAAAACATAAGAGATAGATGACTTATTGATCTGTTGTCTGACTCAAGAATTTTGTAAAAAGTCCTTTGCATCAATTCCTTATCAAGCTAGCCATACGCAATTTGTCCAAAAACACTTTATTCCAAAATAATCAATGTTACAACAGAGTCTAAGAATCCACCCCCTCAATACTCCAATTGAGGGAGTATTTATACAAAAAATTATAAAAAATATCCCATAACAAAGTGAGATATAATTTAGGATGACTCGTGAATATTTTACAACAAAATAGAGACAGATGGTCTCGTGGATAAGAGAAAAGATAACCGATGTTGTGCTGTTCCCTTTTTTTATGAATGCGCCGGAGGCAGGCCCTATGATTTGGCTTGGTGTTGTCCTCTTTAGTAACTCTGTGATGGCTGCTTTGTTTTAATGATACTCTTTACCTTTAATGATACACTTTAACCTGTTTGATCTCTGTTTATCCTTTTTATCATGACTTACTATAGTAAATAATCAAAATTCATGCAAGGATAATTTTTACAAAAAGTCCAAAATCTCTTCCCACCATTGTGCTTCTGGTATTCTGGTTCTTTGAAGCTTCCTCAGAGTCTCATCAGTCTCTGTATATCTGAAGAAAGTAGGCTGAATTGGGAATAAGTGTTTTACCTCATGTTCGAGATAAAAAAAAAAATTCCAGACTGTCATGAAGAATTTTGCCTGTAGGAAATGCTTTTGATACTAATGAACTGGTCGATGAACTAGCCTGGTTGTCAGCATATTTATTCAATTTCTCAACATATTTTTCCAGGCTCATTAGTTTATCATCTGAAACAAAAGGACTTGGAAATCCTTTACTCTGCAAAATATCCAATCTCTTTGTAAATGCATTGATTTCTTCCTACATATCAGAGCATCTTCTTTCTAGGTTCTGCATCAGAGTTCTTTTAGTAAAAACTCTTTTTATCTCCAAAATTGTTCATGTTCTGTCTTGGATGCCTAGTTCTTCGAGTTGATATATGTTCTTGGTATTCAAAAATTGTATAAGCTCATTGGCTTCTTCAGGCATGTTTCCTAATTCTTCTCTTGCCTTTAGAACTTCTTCCAGAGCCAATTTAATTAAATCATTCTACTCATACATTATTTGGATTGATGGCGAGACATCTTTTATTGACTGAATGATGTTGGCCCAAAGAATTTCTTTGATTTCTTCCAAAGGTTTCTCCAATGTGAGATCCTTTTCCAATGCTTTGACCAATTCTTCTAATCTGTTGATCTCTCTTGTCTTTTCTGCAACACTCATCTTTGAGAGATCATATTTTTGTTCTAAGGTGGTAAATTGTACCTTTTTTTCTAGAGCTCTATCACTTAGAGTTTCAATTCCTCCATTGATTTTATTAATTCTTCGGTGCTTAAATTGGAAGTGTTGCCCTGTGATAATTATGTTGTTTGACCTGTTGTTGTTGTACCTGTAATCACTTCTGTTGTAGATGTTGGAATGTTTGTCTGCAATTTTCTCAGCAAGGTGGCGGTTGATAGTCTTCGACAGTTGGTTTTGAAGTTTTTTGCATGGGACACTGGTCGCTGCACGGGATAATGAAAATGATGCAGGTTCATTTGTTTTATTTGCAAAGTCAAAAGGTTGGTGGGGTTTTATTTTTTAAGCGGATGATGTAAGCAGGAAAGGTTGTTTTGTCATATACAGAAGGGCGGTAAGCGGTATACGTCGCACCGCTTTTGGGGACGGGCGATTTTCAGCGGAGGGCCAACGATTCCATACAACTCACAACACGTGGCAAGGCATTGTTTGGGAAACTGCTTAGCCATCGCGCGTTATTGTTCGGACGTGGGGGCACAACGATATGGATGACAGCCGTTGATCGTGGACTGGTTGATCGGACGGCTGTCGGGGAGGAGAGATGATGGGGAAATAAAGGAGCAGACCCAACATAATTAAATATAATTTAATCACATCGGGGGAAATTTGATTGGTGGGGTAGGTTAATAATTAACCATGAGGGTTATTTAATCCCTTTTTTATATGGTGGGGAGGCTGGACTCATAATTAGTTATAAATTTAACCAATTAATCACAATTAACATATTTGTATGGTTATATTTCAACCAAAGGGGTGGGATATGTAATAATTGGGAGTTTTTAAAAGAATACGGGAATGAGTGGATTTATATAGGGAATTAAATAATAAAGTTAAATTTAATATGACAATGAATGAAAAGCGCTAAGTATAAAAACATTAGAAGTATGTGTTTAAATTATGCTTGAATGAAAAGGGTTTTATGAGATATTGTGCAATTTCCCTAAGTAAAATAGGATTTTACTTAGAAAAATATTTTTTGGAAGTGAATGAATGATTTATGAATGGTTTTTTTTTTTCTAAATCTGACTAATTCTATTTATGTAAATATAATAATACAAAACTGCCTCAGCTCAGCTGTACTAGCCTGAGACTGGGCTTGAAAGCCAAACATAGTTCTGGAACGAAGCTGCCCGTGTAGGGAAACCAACTCTATAGTAACAGTCTCACCGCCCTTGTGCAGGGAAACTGGTGGAATATTAGTGATTGTTATGAGACAGTAGCAAAAAACTAGCACTATCATAAACGAAAACCAGAAAACTGTAATATACTGTAGATAACCAGCATTGCTAACAAGATAAACAAGTTGAAAAACCATACTGCGCCAAGGCATTGCTAAGTCAAATGGAGTTGGTAGGCGATGGCTTTTCCTCCACTATTGGGCATCTGTAATCAGCTTCAGGATCTTCCACTTCACTTTTCTTGTTGCGTTCTTCAGCGGCCTGTTCAGCTCCAGCATTGACCTACAGGGGAGAGGGACCAGAGGGGGGATTGGCAAAGCCTGCCTGCGCGGGAAAGTCCTCAATAGGTGGGGGAGCAGGGGAGGAACAAAGCTCGACAGGGACAGGATGAGGGTCGAAAGGAGCAGTATGGGAGACAGTCCAGGTAGGAGGGTTAAGGGTGGCATCCTTGCGCAAAGTTACAGTGATGAAAGCAGTGATGGAGGGTCGATTGAAAGCGCTGTCAAACTTCAACTCTGCCCGTTGAGTGGTTTGTCGTATGAAACGACTACTGGCAGGCTGAGGGGCGGGAGAGGAGATGCGCTGGGGAGCGACAGGCGGAGTAGAGGCTTGAGGATGGCCATGGTCACAGACAGGAGGAATCTCAGAGAATTGCCTGCTGGATGAGGGGCGATCGCCAAACGAGCTTCCTCTCGTGCCTCCACGCCTAGCGGTCATGCGCTGCCTGAGTTGAGGCATGGCGATGCCGAGAGGCACAGGTTCGAGAGGCTTGGGAGTCTGGAGCGGATCAGCAGCAGAGAAAGAAACCAGAACGAGCTGCAAAGGAGCGCTGGAATTTTGCTGAGGAGCAACAGAAGCACTTGAGCAGAAATTGCTGTTGGAGAAATGAGCATCCGGTTCGAATTCTATACAACTGTAGAGCTAGCAACGCCTGCCCATAACTGTGCGAGCGCTTGGCTCAGCGCAGTGGGCAGGGCATGCGCCGTCCAAGGGCACCATACAAACGCTCTGAGAGACGGCGAGCTCGTCCAAGGTCACCATACAAACGCACAGAGAGACGGTGAGTTCATCGAGCCAGGAGCAAGGTAACATAATGCGCAAGCCAGGCGGGACAGGGAGAATGTAATGCCGGCGTTGTGAGTTAATGCAACCTGCAAGCAGAATAAATGCGGTGATTATGGCGCCGTGGAGGGCCATGTGGCTACCACGCGCCGAGAGCATTGGGAAATGGCCGGAGCCAATAATCCCTATGCGCCTATTGTTCATCCGCATCCGGAGGATTTATGAATGGTTTTAAGTAATTAGGATTTTTCAATTATTGGGCCGAGGGTCCGGTCCCTCCAAAATTCAAGGAAATGCGTTGAGCCCCTCTAATTTTCAAATGCTTTAGTACTTAGGGGAATTTAGTGAAATTTTTAGGGAAAATGAGAAGAGAAGTTAATCATTTGTTCTTGTTTTACTTGAAATTATTCCAGTGTAGTTTCTGCCTTGAACTTTGTGATGAAAGTAAATATTAACACATTTAGAGTCATTATCCATCACATATAATTTTGCGACAACATCTACCTACCCTACCTACTTTAACCTACCATTTTTTCTTCTTTATTAGGGTGCACTTAGACTGGCAAACCTTTATCACACTTTTTTTCTTTTACATGTAGAAATCTATCTAAGTCTAACCTTATTACATCCAAGGGCTCAGATTAAACTGTTGAGCTCCTTTTATTTACTCTACCTATCTACTTATCTTCCAAGATTAAACAGTTTGGTCAGATTTTATTCTCTATCTCTAAAACATAAAATTGAAAGATGAACTAGCCAAGCTTAAACTGTTTGACTATTCATCAAATGTGGCATAAGATATAAGTTGCACACAATTTGTTTATTTACATAGGAGCAAAAAGTAGTGGCATTTAGACTTGCGCACTTTCCTTGGCCTTTCTTTTGGTGGGGTTCATTTTCTTTTACTTTTTTTGGCCATTTTTATTTTTTTCACCCTTTGATTTTTCTTTTAGGGTATACCCTCTTTACATTTTTTAATTTTTTTTATTTTTTTTGACAATATGGAAAACCTTTGCAACAAGGAAAGGTATGAACATATTACATAGCCCATCAAGTCAATAATGATATATGACACCTATTGGTATAGGAATCTAACAGGTGTATTAAAAATTACCAAACTTACTAGTGCACTATACGAATGATATTCAAATTCTACTTTTATGCAGGTCCTGAGGATGAACCACACTAGATGGTTCGAAACGTCAACCAAATGTCCTGAGGATGAACCACATTATATGGTTCGAAATGTCTAACAAATCCTAATGATGTGATTAATTTGAAACACATTTATCTACATTATGGATTACAAAATTCTTAGATCTAACAATATTAATGTTGTTGTAAAAAAAATTACTTAAATTGTATAGAATTTTCATACCACTTGAATTGCATATAGTATTCATATTTTCTACAGATATATTATATACCATAGACTTGTTAAATATGATAATAATAACAATGTGAATAGACAATGTTTAAAAAATATCTTAAAAAATGTAGCATAATTAACATTATTTTTAATATAGTTCCAGATGCGGATGATGTTTAAGGTGAATGGGACGTTCGTCCCTATGAGGTTCTTGACATCGGGTGCGTGGTGTGGCCATATGGCCACCCATATACACATTAATCCTCCATTTAATGCTGCCAGCCCACATAGCACTTATGACATTAACTCATTCCACCGCCAGAATTTGTCGCTACTCTGGTTTATAATGGCTCCGCTGCACCGAAATTCTGTTCATGCCCTCCCTAACTTTTGGTATCCCGCTTCGTAGAGGTGCCTCTGTCCTCCTGCTTGTGCTGAGCCAAGTGCTCGAACGCACATAGAAAGACGATGCTTTTTGCTTAGCTACATTGAAACTTCACCGAAATTTCACTATACACAGAGCGCACTCTGTTGCAAGAATTATCGCCCCCCTGCAACACAAGCCTCGCCATTCCTGTCTGAGCATTGTCATTCCCATCCTGAGCATAGCCACTATCACCCAAGCTCCACTATCAGAATGCCTCGCCTTAGAAAGAGGATGAGAAGCCGATGCGACAGCAGCCGAGGTAGAGCAATTCGCTCTCGATCCACCTCCAGTTCTGATTCTTCCTCTGAGGACTTCTCTCGTGGCCATCACCCTGAAACCCGAAGCAAATGGGGAAGAGCCAGCATTGCTGGGCAGGTGCATCCTATCCATAGCTCCCAGTCTCATGATGTTGTGTCTCCTTTGCAATTAGTCACTCAACATTTTTCTACCCCTCTCTCCACTCCACCCGCCCAAATTTCTCTCTACCAAACCTCCCATAGAGCCGTGTTCCAATTTGTTTGCACCATGGGCCAACCCATAATTACTGCTTTCATCACTGTCACCCTTCGGGAGGAAGCAGCAAGCTTCAACCCCCCAGTCGCTCCCGCTCCACAGTTCCCACAGGACAAAGATGATTCCAAGGAAAAAAGTGCGCCGCTGGGGATGGAAAGTGCAGGTAAGGAAAATGAATCGATGAATGAGGCAGCTGGTAAAGCCACCTGTGAAACAACTAAAGATGAGGATGGTAGCAACAATGAATACAGATGCCGCATTGAGGAGGAACCTCCCTCTCCTGCAAATGACAAGTAAACACGGTAACCTCTGCTGGAACACAGATCTGAAGCCTAGGTTTCATTGGTCTTTTTTTGTGTTTTTTTTAATCTCTCCTTTGCTGAGAGTGAAAAATGTTGTTTTCATGGGTCCATTTTCTGAGCTTAATGCTGGTTTCCCCTGTGAGAGCGGCAAGACAATTATCTAAGGGATGGGTTTCCCCTCCTGGGGAAGTCCAGAATTATGTATTTTTTGACAATCATACCCAGCTCTCAGGCTCACTTAGCTGAGGCTGTGTTCGCCATGTATTTTTATGTTATATAAATAGAAATAGACTTATTTAGAGAAAAAAAAAACATTATTTTTAATATAAACATAATTATTAAAATACACATAATTAAAATGGATCTTATTCTCTTTATTTTGAAAAATAAAGTTTTGTTAATGTATACGAATTAAACTAATAACAATATTTTTTTAATTGAAATATAATTTTATCTTTTAAATTAAAATATAATTTTACCTTTTAAATTTAATTTCTATTTTTACTATTTTATCAATAAAAAATTGTTAGCCTCACTCTCATGTGAGTAAAACAATTCTAATTGTAGAAATAATTAAATTAATTAAATCATAAAAATTAGGAATTTATTCCTAATTTTCTAGATTGAGTTTTTGAGATTCCTAATTTTCTAGATTGAGTTTTTTCTCAATTATGAGTTAGTTTAAGCCTAGTTGGTTGAGAGATTTTCTCCAACTAGTTAGGCTTCTAGATTAGTGTATTGTTGAGAATGTTCCTCAACCAAAAAGTCCAAGATAGACGTACTATCTTGAGACAAAAATTCTTCATGTATTTATATGTATCATAAACATTGTTTTAATAATGAGAATGAGCGGAATGCAGTAAGGTTGTTGTCTTTTCCACCATGTCTGGTTTTTCTGTCTCTGGTATTTTATTATGAGTGTTAATTTTGGTGTATTTTTGTCAAAAATTATATTTAAATATTTTTTCCTTAATATTAATATAAATATAATAAATTTTACACAATTAAAACAATCATCACATATTAATATCATTACTATTATTTAAAATAATAAAAAAATATTATTATATAAATTACTTTAATATAATTACTATTATGAAAATTTTAATCTTCTTATTAGTCGTGGCCATGAGGTCTGCGACTATAGTAATCGAAATTGTCCACTTGGCATTAGTGCCTAGACAAAACATTAGTCTTTGCCATAATAGTAGCTATGTTATTCAAGAATACCATTAGAATTTTGTACTGTCTTATTGTCCTCTTCTCTTATTTTCTTATTGTACTAGCATTAGTTCGCTGGTACTAAATGCTAGCAAAGTAAAGATTAAGATTTCACCAAACTATTTATATTTTACGCCTCCATGTCTACCACTATTTGTCACCACTTCTGCCTGCCTACCAAAAGTTCTGCCTACTTGTGCCACCACTTCTGCCTGCATGCCATTGCTTCTGCCTACATGTAATAGGTGTTATGCCTGCATGTAATAAGTTCCACCCCTTTTACCTTTAAGCAAGGTAGCACTATAGGATGTGGATAGTGACCATCATCCTGCATCTGCTTACTTTCTCCCCGTTAGCTTATCCCTCTCGTACCATCCGAGAGCCTCTTGCAAGAAAATGGACTGCTTAGGAATTTGCATGGCGTCAAATAGGCTAACATTGGTGTCATCTTCAACTGCACCACTATGTTGGAATTCTATGCCACCGGTCATGACCGAGAGTATTGCTGATAGGGAAGATCTTCTTGTCTAGGTTTCTCTATGGAGGGTACTAGGATCCCCCACATATGGGTCTCACTAGTGGATGGTTGAATGAGCCAGATCGAGAGGGGCTTCTCCTCTTTTGGCAGGAGTTGTAGCTTCAGTAGGTTTTGTGTTCTCTGGTGGTACTCGAGTATACAGCAGGGATCTACAAAACACTGGAAGGAGGAGTTGATGACACAGTGGCTTTGGAAAGTCCCAAGGGCTCTCTTTTTTTCCCGATCATACAGCATGACTGAACCTAGGTGCCTACAAAGTGGGGGATTCATTGAGGGCCACAAATTACCAATATGTTGTTGTTAGGATTAGGATGAGTTTGTGAAGTGGATGGCGGGGGATTAAAGGCCTGATAGCTTGGATATATTTCTCCATATAAGTTGGACAAGCATAAGAGTTATGTGCATCATTACATGCAAGGCACCAATGGTGGCCAACATCCATGGATACCTCAAAAGAAAACCCTTTATTTTTAACTAGATGTGAGAGATCATTACTGTTTGAGCTAAGTTGGTTGGTGGGTGGACAAGGCTATACATACCTTACATTTTTTCTTGAATTACTTCACATCCAAAACTGATCGCTTTGCCCCTAGCTAAGTTGAAGTTTGTCCTGAGCTCTCCAACTTTATAAGTAAGTGGGGGAGAACCCAGGATATGGAGGAAGATAAATATTTTTATTTAGCCTGGGACAGGGTTCCTAAAAGCTATTATAACTTTAAAAAACAAAAAAAAGATAACCTATCCCGTGGGAACCTAACTATTACTAAGAAAAAGACTAAAATTCTCCATCAAAGGAGGGAGTGGCTCCAGACAAATTCAAAAACTTGGGTCCAAACAAAAAGTCTGAATGATAAGAAAGTTGTAAATTTCGATTCTCTTAGATACTTGCAAGCACAAAATTTAGCCTTGAGAACATGAGGTACATCTTATATCCAATAATATCCATGCCTGCAAGATAATCAAACAATTAATGAAAGATAGAATTCATGATGCATAGAAAACTCTCAAAGCATGTGCAACAATTCTGCAATTCCATAATCGAAATCATTAAGATGAATCCAAAGGCATGAAAGGAAGACTCCATTATACCTTTCATAAACCCAACTGTAGTGACATCATAACGATTGATGGATGTCCGAATAATCCTTGTTTACAGGGAATACAACATTTGCACTGTAAATTTCGGATGTCTCAGCAAAACATTTTCTAGTTGTGGGTGGGATATATAGCGACTATAAAGAGAACTAATAAGAATCTAGGGAATAAGCAAAGTCAGCACCACCAAAGCCATCACCACCAGCATCAGGGGTTTATGACATGCAGTAGTTGTTCGGCCTGTAACTCCACCTATTCTCACATCCAGGGCTTTACCTTAGTTGATTGAAACAAATTACCACCTTACAAAGACCTAATTTTAGAATCAAGTTCTCGGGCCCTTTACTGAATGCAATGAAGGGAAGGAGAAAATTTGAATAGATTAGAGGAACACTTCCTTCGTCTCCTATATTTGTATAGTAACACTGTCAAATGTGGGAACATATTCTGCCACCTATTCTGCTACTTATTATCAAACAAGTTCTACTTATTGATTTTGATATGCATCTATCTCTCCTAGCTCTCTAGCTCCTAGCTTCGCTCCTTTCTTTGCTGCTAGTGGTGCTTCTACCGTGGGTACCACGATTACTTATGGATCAGATTATGATTCCACCCAGGCTACAAGCTCTCGATCCTGATCAATTGAATCTGTGCTTGGAATTTTACATGCCTATGATCGACCTACCTTTCTGTGCCCATGAGTGCATTGCCGTGAATTTTTTTCCTAGGCGAGCTGATCATGTGTCACAGGAGAGTCCAAAATTTACTGTTCACTTGTGGTTTAGTAACTCGACTTACTATAGCCAACAACAACAGATCCAACTACAAAATCCCATTAACACAATATACAATATTATGTATTTTTCCAACCATGACCCTTAAACAAAAAGAGACAATGGTGAACATGCCTAACAAACCTTGAAGGGCACAAGACAAGGATATTGTGCTATACAAATGAAAACAATGTTAATATCGGTTAATAAGGACATTTTTAACTCCTTGTAGTGCACCAACTTACAGAAAATTCAATGCTACCATGATAGTCGAATCCATCCCAAATCCCAAAGCGCCTTACACATCCACCCACACACCTAAATTTGACATGATTACATGATATAGCATATTGGTGAATCATTCTTCTAAAACACTGGACAAAAGTTTCTAAGCTTAATGGTTGCTTATTTTCACACGTATTTTAAAAAACAACTCATTATTGATATTAACTTACAAATCTAAAATAATTTTTTTTTTTTTTGAAATATTAATTAAATAAAATAATTTTTTCTATATAGAAATAATTGAAGATAAATTGTTATGTTGATAGATGTGTTTATTTCAAAATAGGGTTATTTTTCTCTTTTTAATTAAATTGATTAATTAAAAGCTCACTAGGTGTAGTTCAATTGATGATCACTTTGTTCCGAAGTCATATGTAAAGCAAGAGATTCAATGTTCAAGAGATGAAGTTGTCATTTATGTTTCATGGTATTAACCCTTGATAATGTAACAAAGTCTATTTTTCCCTTTTAATTAAATTGATTAATTAAAAAGAAAAATGTCATATAAACAAGTATCATATGAAGTGAGTTATCATTTTTTGCTTAGATGTTATTGATAATTCATGGTACTAACCCTTAGTATTGAGTTATGATTTTTTGGGTAGGTGGTATTGATAATTCATGGTATTAACCATTGGTATTGTAATAAAACACACACACACACACACATATATGGTAATCTCTATAATTAAAAATATTGTTGCATGTTTTTTAAATGTATGTGTTTCATTTATATTAATTATTTTTAATAATAAAATAAAAATAAAAATAAACTTATAATATAGTTAGTTATTATAATTTTTATAATTTTAACAAATTATCATCGTATTAAGTGTTTTGATATTTTTGATAGATGACATTTAAGTTATATGGTTGTGTTTATTGAAAAATATATACTATCTAAAAATAAAACTAAAATTAAATTGCATATATAACCTATAAATATTAATAATAAATTGAAAAGAAGAAGATATATAAATATTAATAATAAATTGAAAAATTATACATATGGTTTTGGAAAATATATATTATCTAAAAATAAAATTAAAACTAATTAAAATGTGTGAACAAAATTGTAGATAAATTATACAAGGACAAAATTATAAATAAATCTTATATATAGTATTGAGAAATATATATTATTCAAAATTAAAGCTATAAATACATTATATACGTACAAATAAATTGTATACAAAAAAGAATTGTATACATGTTATGATATAAAAATAACATTATGTAAAAATTAATTGCATGTTTAATGCTGTGAAGTTTAAAATAAATTACATATATGGTATTAATAAATATATATTATTTAAAAATAAAACTTAAAATACATTTCATATCGTATTGAATCATATGCATCACATGCAGCAAGCATAAAGAGATGTATCCAAAGATAAAATTAAAATACATCTTAAAATAAAACTAAACTAAACTAGAGATTATCTGTATGTAAAAGTAAAACTAAACTAAAGATTATCTGAATATGTATCTAAAACTAAACTAAAGGTTATCTGAATATGTATTCCATACGTAGCATCTAAACTAGAGATTATTTGAATATGTATTCCACATACAGCATGGAATCACATGCATGAAGCACACATGACATGCACCTAAAAATCAAATTAATGATTGATTTATATATGTAGCATTGACATGAATAACATTGCGTCGATTATGAACAGCAAGCACGCTCAGAAACAGGAACAGGAGCACGCACCAGAAGAGAAGAGAGATGTCAGAAGAGAGATCTGAGAAGCTCATAGCAGCTCCTGTACCTGCTCGAGAAATTAGTGAGGCAGCCATGAAGGACAAGAATCAAACAATCCAGCGCTTCAGCAAAAGGTACGGCGTCTCTTCTCCCACTAATTACAAACGATATTGCGTTCGTACGACTACGCCATCATGCCTTTTGGAGTGTCTCCCCGAAGGTATTGTGCAAGAAATTCTATCTCGCCTCTCAATCCCCAACCTCCTGATGGCTCGCCAATCATGCGTTGACTGGCACCGCATCGTTTCCTTGAGCCCCATCTTTCAAGAGTTATACGATGAGAGGAACCATGAATCTTGGATCGCTCTCACCACCACTTCTCTCCACATGAATACCGATGGCTTTGTCCTCTTCAATACCAACGAAGCTGACGGTCACTGTTACTCTCTATCTCTGGCTCAACATCTGCCCGCTGATCCCATGACAGCTAGTACATCTTGGCTTCTCAAGGGAGTGGCTGACGGTCTAATGCTTCTTGCAAGCACACAAGGCAGATTGGTCGTTGTCAATCCTTTGACAAGACGACACCGATTGCTGCCCGATGCACAGATCACCCCGCGCCTTTCTCTGGAATCGTGTTTGAAGAAAAAGCTATGGCGTCACAATCAGCAGTCATCCATGAGTATGAACATAGTTGTAGACTCTGCCTCTAAAACATTTAAAGTGATGATTCTGGGAGAGGTGAGAAAGAAGCAGGTACATGCTCTCACCTACACCTCCTTGACGGACACATGGACCATAAAACTCTGCTGTGAGGTTGAACACAACTTTGTCCGCGGCTTCGTCCATTCCACTTTACATGGAAACACCATCTGCTGTACCCAACATGATTCCGATGATGATGAAATAAATTTCCTCCCAGCGTTTCCTGTAAGGATTGTGAGTTATAACATAGAAACCCAATTGACTGTTGTTGTAGACATGGAATCTATGGAATTCCAGGCAATAGGCAGGATCACCTCTCTACAGATGCGGACCATTGGGATTGTGGGGTACAAGACCCAAATATTTGTATTAGGTGTGGTAGCAGGAACACATGAACTTCTGCAATGGCGTCCCTTCAGTGTAGTTGGCCTGTGGGAGGCAAATCTGGCTACTCATCAATGGAAGCTCTTGACAACGACGCCCGGTGAATGGGTACTGAACAAATACAGCGTAGATTTTTGGTCATGTGACGTGGCGGCTGCTTACGACGGAGATGAGAAAGTGAGCGTCATTGCAAGGAATGGATCGAGCAGAACGATATTTGTAGAAGTGAATTTGGATACAAAAGAGTGGAAGATGGTATCAGAGGGCAATACAGAAAACAGAACATCGTCCACCTTAATCTCCCGGAGCGGATTTGCAGATCGGAGAAGTAAAGTTGTGCAGGCTTTTCACATGGCATTAGCAGATCGGAGAAATAAAGTTGTGCAGGCTTTTCACATGACATTAAAATTTTGCACAGCCATCTAGTAATGTACACAGCACTTTTCGGTGAATATTTTCAAAATCATTTAGTAATGTACACAGCAGTTTTCGTTGAATATTTTCAAAATCTGCAATCTGGTTGAATTTAACGAGTTTATTAAACTAGTACACAGAAATTAAATTGGATTATTTTCTAGAATTTTGCATAATAATTCGTGGGTAAATTTTTAAATTGGATTGAAGAATATATATTGAAGTAGTTGAATATTTTAAATTACATTCAATTTAGATACCTTTGGTTTACTTCGTTAGATGCCACTTTATACCATGTGGGTAATCTTTCCTGTGAGAATTAAATGAATCGTTCATTGAAATTTGTGATGCATGATTTTGACTTTGACACTGACCTTATAATATTCGTGTAATTTGTCCAAGTCTTGTGGTTTTAACCAAATCAGCCTCGGTAGATGATTGAAGCTTGCACGATTTAGAGGTCAAAAGAGAATTTTTTGCTACCAGCGCCAATGCTTCAGTAAAGCTTTATTAAAATATGATTAATTGCAGTTCCATATGTTTGTTGGAAGCATGTTTATTTTTAATATGTTTGTAGACTGTTGTTGCAACTGCAATTTTGGTAGTGTTGCAGTGGAAAATCATCTCGTCATCAAGCTGGATAATCAACGCCTGTAGCTGAGGGAATGAGGGAGGAGCTGAGGGGATGAGGGAGGACTTAATGAAGTGGTTTTACAATTACTGTGCTGAGATTGTTGAATATTGCCACAGGACAAAATTGTTAGAATAGTTGGTTTTGCAATTACTGTGCTGAGATTGTTGAATATTGCCACAGGACAAAATTGTTAGAATAGTTAGTTAGAATAGTTAATTAACTTTTGCATGAGGAGATAAGTTGAGTAAGTCTATAGATGAATTTGGTAAGTCAACTACAGAATTAGAGTGTTGGATAAATCAAAGTTATGTGATAAATGAGTTTGGTAAGTGTATGTATGTCAATTAGTCTTTAGTCGAAAAAGATAAATAATTGAAGTTCATGTGATTAATAGAAGAACTTGTTTGTTATTGTGTATCAATGTGATTTGTGCCTTTACTCTTCTATTCTTCTAACAAAAATATGTCTTTATTATATATATATATAATTTTTTATTTTTTTTAAAAAAAAATCATATTTTCATTAAAACAAAAAGAGAGTAAATATAACAGGGGATATGTACTCTCATGTTCTTACAGCATGATGTTCATTGTTCTTCTAATAAGATCATAGATTTTACTATAATATCTCATCTTGTGAACTTTTCAAAAAACTACATTTTTTTTCCTTATATTTTCTAGTTGTTCATCGTATATTATTTTTATAACTGCCATACATATTATTTAATAGTGAAATTTATCTAATTATGCAAAAACTCTAAAAAAAAGAAAAGAAATGATTTTTCAATTAGTTAATGCTTTCAGCTTTCTTAAATTATCTTCGAAATAGATAGAATGGATAGACTGAATAAAGAGACCTCTTGACCCATTCTATTATACCTTTTGCATCTCCATAGATGTACAATGTCTCTAACCTAGATATTTAAAGTATGTAAAAACCCCACAATACTATAATTTCAAGCTGATGTTTATACCTCTGCCTTCCTTCCACCAAAAGTAATAATATCTGTCTGGCTCTAACACAACTAGGGCTCAGCATCCACACAGTGCTTTTTCTTATATTAATATTAATTTTTCTCATTTTCAATTTTTTTATTTTAATATATTATTTTTAAAGTAAAACAGTGTGAGAATAAGATTATTGAAGTTTCTTTAATATTAACATATTACATGAAATAAAATATATTTTAAAAATAATACTAAATGTTTTTATAAATTTTAAAATAAGAGGTATATTTGCCCTCACGGGCTAGCTGTATATCTACTTATATACCTTGAAAGAATTTCAACGGGAAAATGATTCTTGTATCTACTCTATTTAGCACACCTTCTTTACTTTATAAAATCTTCAACATATGCATGTAAATTCAAAAAGGGTGGCCTATGAAACTCATACTTGTTTGATTCTTATATTACAATTATTTTTTTCTGAATAACTTTTGTTTCTTCTAAATAGAAATTATCTTGTTTCTTCTAAATAGAAATTATCTATCATATAATCTTATCATTGCATTTTTCAATTCATTCATTGGGGATTCCAATAGCTAAATAGAAATAATCTTCTCAAGATTATTTCAAGGGACTATATAAAAATCTTTTAAAGATTGTCTTTATTGTTTCAATACATTTTTTAATTATAATTTTAAGAGAAATTAAATTATTTATATTTGAGTGATAACTTAAAAATCTAATTTATTATTGACTCTCTTATTATGATATAGCCACATGCTAATTTTATATTTTTAATTATATTATATAATTAACACTAGAGGTATAATTTTCTATAAAGTTATAATCATTGCACCAAGATGCACTAGAACTTGCATAAATTTTGGTGGGTAGCAACCACTAGTAAGTCTACACATGTTAAGGAAAACATAAATAATGGTAGGAAGTAACTCTCCTTAAGTATATCTACTTACATCTTATTCTTATGAAAATACTTACTTAAATTGTGTCGGGAAGTAACTAATAGTAAATATGTAATTTAACTTAGTATGACCTACTTTCAAGGATTTTATTTTTAGATAGTTTTCATGCAAAACTTATTAACAAAACATCACTACACAAATATCTAAAAATCAGGTATAGATGGATTTGAGTCAAAGCCTAAGAATAAAAAATTGCTACATAAATATCTAAAAATCGTGCATGAATATTGCAACCATAGCCATAAATTATGACATAAAATATGTAAGGGAGTTATCCATATGGAATTATATTGTGAAAAGGTTGCACTAAGACCTCAAGTTATAATCTAATCAAATGTTTGAAAAATAGTTTTTAATAAGTTGAAAAATAATTATTTATTTTTCAAAGTTAAACATTATAATTTGCATTGGACAACTCCCTTAGGGAGGACTAATAATGATTCTTAATCATATTTAAATTTAATTAATAAGCATATAAAAACTTAATAGTCACAATAAACTTACAATACAACAAAATTCTTAACCATGGGTATTCACCCCCACTTTATCATGGATATTATTAACTTATAGATAGGTTTTGTTACAATTTCATCCTCCAATAACATGCCTTATCAATATCAAATGCCCAAAAACCATAACTCATCTCACAATAAAAAATTAAAATGTAAAATATAATGTAAAAAGTTATGTAATGTAATCTAAAATGTAAAATGTAAGACATAGAGCTACCAATTTGGTCAAAATAAATTGATTAACTATAATGTAAAGCTAAAATAGTATTGTTTCGTAATTCCTTCTTTATTTATATATTACTATTAGTATAATAATTAATTTATCTTTATTATTATTTCAATATATTATAATAATAATCATCTATGTTATAAATATTATTACACTAGACCTTATATATATTATTGATTACACGGAGTGAAAATTCTTTATCATATGGATGGAGAGGGGGTGGGCGGGGGGAGGAAGAGAGAGAGAATGAGGTGAGATAGAGAGGGGCAGAGAGGAGGGGAGAGAGTAAGGGATAGATATGGTGTTGGAAGTGTTACCACTCAAACTAGCAGGGGACCTAAAGAGAATACTAAAATAGAAACTGCTAGGCCAAGGGGAACTATGGAGACTTAGCCCACTGTCACCTTAGCTAAGGCTCCCTAGTCTTTATAGAATCTCACCAATGGGAGGAGACCCGATATATAGAGAGTCACTTATGAAGGATAGATCAAGAAAAATGGATGTGAAGTGATTTCAATGATCATTTCCTATAAGAGAGTAAAAAATGGGGTTTCTTGCATCTTAAGCATTGTACAAGGCTTTATAGGAGAAGGGAGTAAGGATGTGAGGGTTAGGTTAAAGGAGTGTGACTTGTGAAGGAGCTTCCCAATTCGTAAAATCTTCTTATAACTTAGATTCCCGAGTTTTCTTTGAAGAATTAACTTTGATGAGAAATGGGACCACACGATACCAAGTGGACCCAACCTAGATTAAGAGAGGGGAGTTTAGCAACCAATGATAATATTAACCTAAAAAAGGAGGATAAGAGGATCAAAGAAATAATTTCCACTTAAAGGTGCCAAAATGATCCTATGAGGTGCTCGCCCAGTGAGACCCAGGGAAAAATTTGGTCTCAAGGCTAGGGCTTGGGATATCTCACAATCCCACTGTACAAATTTCCTAAAATTTGGAGGGGACCTTGGAGAGACACCAATGTAGGAGAGGTCAAGAGTTCGAAGTTTTTCTATGGGTAGTTTGTTGGGAAAATGATACCCTAGGTGACCCATCATTTCTAGACCTAGAGAGGAGGAGGAAAAGGAGAAGAAAAATATTTTTTGGGTGATCACCTTATGGTGTACCAATGCCTAATTCCTTTGGGGATATTGGATTCAAGAAGAATAATGAGAATGGAATTCGTTTCTAGCTCAAGGAGGCTCTAAGGACAACTTTGTTTGGCATTCAGGAAAAGGAGAGTGACGTTGAAACATTTATACTTCGTGTGAAAATCAAGGTGGCTTATCAAGGTAATTCAATCACAGAATTATTTGCAGGACAATTCGTTCAACATACATTGCCGATACATAGAGATATGCTATATAGAAACATAATTCCACAATTTAGAAATAAATGTATGCAACAATTAGCCCAATGACATTTTAGTTAGGTTTGATGTTACTTCTCTTTATACTAATATCCCTATTAATTAAGCAATGGAAGTCATGAGTAAAATAACTGAAACACCCTAACAACCTCAATAGAGATGAAGGTTGGAACATTAGTGAGAATTGGATTCTATTAACTTAAAGGGAGTATTTGACGGTCTTATGCTTCTTGCAAACATACAAGGCAGATTGGTCATCGTCAATCCTTTGACAAGACGACTCTGATTGATTCCCGATGCACATATCACCCTACGTCTTTCTCTAGAATCGTGTTTGAGGAAAAAGCTATGGCATCACGATCAACAGCCATCCATGAGTATGAAAATACTTGTAGACTCTTCCTCTAAAACATTTAAAGTGGTGGTGCTGGGAGAGATGAGAAACAAGCATGTACATGGACACATGGACCATAAAACTCTGTTGTGAGGTTAAACACAAATTTTTCTGCGGCTTTGTCCATTCCGCTATACATGGAAACACCATCTATTGTACCTCAATCTTACATGATCTCGATGAAGATGAAATAAATTTCTTCCCAACGTTTCTGGTAAGGATGGTGAGTTATAACATAGAAACCCTATTGGTTTTTGTTGTAGACATGCCATTTATGGAATTCTAGGAAATAGGCAGGATCACCTCTCTACAATTTAGGGAACTTGCGCCAGCTCATTTTGCTACAAATTTCTCCAATTTCAAATAAGAGACTCTCCAATGGGTAGCCCATAAGCGATTGATGGATGAACAAGAGTTGAGGAATGTGGAAGAGTAGATAAGTGGTATAAGTGATAAGTGGTATAAGTGGCTCAAAAGGGGGAACATTTTCCACAAAAGAAGAAAAGGAGAGGTTGGTTCAGTTGGAAGCTACAAAGAGAAGATTACTAGAGGAAAATGAAGTTATGGGGTTGAAGAGAAGGACAATTTGGTTGGAGTTTGGCAATGAGAACACCATTTTTTTTCAAAACTCTTCCAAGGGAAGGAATATGGCCAACACAATTTCGAAATTGGAAGATCAAGATGGATATCAGGCCTTCTCCTTCGAGGAACTAGCTCAAGAGACATTTTAGCAATATTTTTAAAGAAGAGGAAGGAACATCCATAGTTGAGATAGTTCGCATGGCATAACTCTTCCCAAGGTTTGTGAATGAGGAGGATAAGTGATATCTAATGGAGGAATGTTTTGAAGATGAGCTAAAGGATTTCCTCCACAAATTTCAAAAGGGTAAGAGCCTAGGGTCAGATGGATGGTTAGTGGGATTCTTTCTGGGACTCATGATGTGATTGGGGATGACTTTCTAAGGGTCATGGAATAATATCAAATAGAGGGGAAGGTCCTCACATCCTTTAACTCTATGTAAGTAGCCTTAATTCCAATGGTGCATCGTCCTTGCTATTTTGCTGATTTAAGGTCGATCTATCTATGCAACTACATTTATAAAGTGATTGTGAAACTGATAGCTCAAAGAATTAGGTCCATCCTCTCAAGAGTGATATTCGTGGATCAGTTCGGTTTTTTGGATGGCCAACAAATCCATGAGGCCATGGGAGTGGCACATGAATGTTTATATAACCTCAAATCATAAAGTATCAAAGTTGTTGTACTCAAGATCGATTTATCTAAGGCTTATGACAAAGTAAACTATCTATATATTCAATTTCTCCTAACTCATCTGGGATTTGAAGTTCCTTTTATTACATGGGTAATGAATTGTATATCCTTAGTATCCTTTATGCTCCTCATCAAACGATGGACACACCCTTTTTTCTGAGTTCAAAGGGGGTTGAGACAAGAATGCACACTATCTTCCATACTCTTCCACCTTGTGAAAGAAGATATGAGCAGAATGTTAGCAGAGGAAAAATGTAGGGGGGTGAATTCAGAGGAATGGCAGTTGTAGAAAATTTAACAATCACACATCTGTTGTTCATTGACGACATCCTAATCTTTGGAGATGTCTCTCTAAAGAATCCAATTTCTTAACAATCCTCTTTGGTTCTTTTCAGGAGAGCAACAGGTATGAAAATAATGCTACAAAATCAATCGTTCCATATATTGTCTAGAAGATGAGGAAGTGCTCTAATTGCTAACTCTCTTATCATATGCTTCTCTTCAATTAGACAATGAACTGAAATATTTGGTCTTTCACCTAAAACCGAATTGTTATAGGAAGGAAAATTGGAAATGGCTAGTGATAAAGATGGAAAAAAGGCTAAAGCAGTGGAGCCTTTGGTTTTTGTCAAAAGAAGGATGGATAGTACCGATAAAATCAATCCTAAAAGTGATCCAATTTACTAGATATGCCTCTATTAACATAGCTACCGATCAAATGAGAAAATTACCGATTACCCGTTTTTTTGAGGTAGCAAAAAAAACACCAGATTTTGAAAAGTGGTGATGTAGAATCAGGTTTTTTTTTAGCATATTTTTGGCACTTTAAAAATTCTTTGAAATAATTTTTTTCTTTAAATGACATTGACATGTCGATTTTGAAAAGTGGTGATGCATAATCACCCTTTTTTTTGCATATTTTTGACACTTTAAATTTTCTTTGATTTTTTTTTTAAATGTGAAAGATTTTCATGTCGATTTTGAAAAGTGGTGATACAAAATCAACCCATTTTTTTAGAGGGTTGATTTTTACACGATAGATTTTTGACACTTAAATATTTTTTATTTATCAAGTATAAACATTTTTTTTTAAATGTTAGTGATTTTCATGCTAATTTTGAAAAGTGTTGGTGTTGCACTCTTTTTGTTTAGAGTGGTGATTTTCATGTTGGTAATAAAACATAAAAATAAAATAGAAAAACATAACAAAAAAAATCAAATATAATAAATAAATAAATATATATATATATATATATATATATATATATATATATATATATATATATATATATATATATATATATATATATATATATATATATATATATATATATATATATATATATAAAACAAAAAAAACAAAAAACCAATAAAAGTGTAAAAATAAAAAAATAACTTGTAAAAATAAAAAATTTAAACGAAAATAATAATAATAATAATAATAATAAATCAAAAAATAAATTAAAAATGGGGAAAAAATTCAAAAAAACATATAATTTAAAGGAAAAAATAAAAATTAACCAAAAAACTGAAAAAAAAAAGAAAAAAAGAAAAAAAAAAGAAAAAAAAAAGAAAAAAAAAATTATTTTTGTTAAATTTAAAAAAGAAACTGCATAATAAAGAAAAATAATAATTAAAATTCAAAAATAAATAAATTAATTAAAACACACTGGCTGGTTCGAAACGCGTCAACAAAAATTTCTTACATGTGATTTTTACCGAAAATTTTTATACACATTTTATGGATCACAAAAGCCAAATTCCTAATATTAAAAAGTAAAAAAAATACAAATTTTAAATTTAAAAAATGAAAATTTTAAATTTTCTTTTAAAAACAAAAAATAATAATAATAAAATAAAAATATTAAACTAGAAAAAAAAATGATTTTTTTTAATTGAGAAAAAAATTATAAAACATAAGACTTGGGCCCACCCCTTGGTGGTTGTCCGACCTTATCCGTCGGGTGGGTGGGGAGGTGGCACCTTCCCGCATGCTCGGTGGCCAGGCCCAATGACCACCAAGCGGCGGGGAGGTCGATTCTCAGAATAAACCTCCCCCACTTGGTGGCCGCGGGGCCTGGTTGTCATGCAGGGAGATCTTTGTGAGGCCACTAAGGAGTGAGGCCACATTTTTTTTGTTTTAAATTTGGTTTTAAATTAAATTTTTATTTAGTTATTTATTTATTATTTTTTTAAATTTTATTATTTTATTATTTTTGTTTTTGTTTTATTTATTTTTAATTTAACTTTTGAAGTTTTTAAAAAAAATTTATTATTCTTTTAAATAAATTATGAATTTTTTTTAATTTGTTTAAGATGTTCTTTTTAATGAATTTTTTTTTTTTTTAATTATTATATTGATGGATTTTTTTATTTTTATTTTTAATTATTTTTAATAGATTTTAAGATGTTTTTATTTTTATTTTTTTTCATTTTTTTGTTATTTAATAGGCAAAAAATGGTTTTAATGTTTTTTTTCATGATCAATGTTTTTAATTATTATTTTCAATGTTTTTAATTATTATTTTTAATATTTTAAAAATAATTATTAATTTGTTTTTTATTTTTTCATTCTTTTATCATTTTGTTTTTTTAATGTTATATATATATATATATATATATATATATATATATATATATATATATATATATATATATATATATATATATATATATATATATATATATATATATATATATATATATAATCATTTTTTTTTAATTATTTCTTTTAAAGTTTTTTTTTATTGTTTTAATTGTGTTTTTTTATGTCTTTTTTTATTTTTGTTTTAATGGTTTATTTATTTATTTATTTATTTATCTCACCAATATTTTTATTATGTTTTTTTTTTCTAAATTTATCTCATCAATATTTTTAAATTTTCAAATTCTTTTCTTAAATTATGTTTTTTTTAATGTTTTCTTTTAATTAATTAATTATTATTTTATTTTTTTTACTTTTCATCTTTAATAAGTCTAAGTTAGTTTTTTTTTTGTCTTTTTTTATATATATTTTTATATTGTAATTTTTTGGTCATGTTTTTTAATTTTTTAATGTTAAAAAATATATTTTTATTTACTTGTTATTATTTTTTTTTAAATTTTTTGTGTTTTTCTTTGTTTTAGTTTTATTTTTTCAATGTTTTATTATTCTCAATATATTTGATTGGATATATATGTCAAAATAAAAAATATGTAGAAGAAATAAGTCTAGGAGAACATTTTTTTGTTGATGGTGTACTTCATTTTTTTTGTCGGTCAAAAGCATATTTATATTATCAATTCAGAATTTACATCACATAACAACATAGTTGTGTTACCACTGAGCAACCCAAGCTTCAAAAATATTAACACTAGTCTTGGGTGCAAGCCATAGAACACGGTGCCAATGGCTATTTCCGACACAACTAACAACAACAAAAAACAAATACAAAGCTTCATGGATGAGGATTTTTGAGGGGCTGTTGGTGGCCTTGCAAAGAAACCCGCATGATTGCGCACATGATAGTCAATGTGTTCAATTTTTATTTCCAGTGCTCAGAGGTGGTCATGGGAATGCCTCAGTTGATGGCGCAGACTCTCCATAGCATCTAGAGTTTCGTTTTGCATGTGTTGTATGTCATTTATATATGAAATCAGCTCGTTGCGTTCTTCATACCTTTGTTCCTGCATGTTGTCTAGATTGAGCTAAATATGCTGCAATTGAACTAAAATCGCATCCAAGGTGACTGGAGAGTCGACTTGACCTGGAGACCGGGATGGGGAGACCGCCATTGCTGCCATGGAGTGCTAAATTTCCGTGGACTCTGAATCCGAACTCGAGTCCCAGTTCGACCTTCTTTCCTCCATTCCGCACCCGAGACCACCTTTGTGTTCACGTCCACGTTGCCTTGGCATGTACCTGCCCTTCTCACACCCTGATCCTACTAGGCTAGAATTTTGGTCTCCCGCACGGGATGTCATCCCCTGAATTGAAATGGTAGTGCGAAGAATAGTCCCCCTTGTCCAGCCGCCAGCACCCTCCCACTCACAAGAGAATACCACCGTCCCAATTACCAAATCCCCACTCCTTCCTGTGACTGAAAGGAACCTATACCAGCACGTGCACCAGGCCGAGAACACTACTCCCATGTCTCCTCCACTACCACCTCAGACCACTTCCCCGCAACGGACTGAGTAATCCATAATAGGCACACCCAATTGGGCTTCTTCCTTACGGGCAGCCTAACCGAACTCACCTCAACCACAATACTCTTCACTACATACACCAGACTACCAGGATCCCACAGACATATGC
This sequence comes from Pinus albicaulis, assembly GCA_034641835.2. NCBI lineage: Eukaryota > Viridiplantae > Streptophyta > Pinopsida > Pinales > Pinaceae > Pinus > Pinus albicaulis. The sequence continues at coordinate 918,780,593 of CM076573.1, read as the reverse complement.
ACCACCATCCCCAGCTCTATGTCTCCCTCTCCTGCCAACACGCACCCTCCACATGAGGCTTAAGCCATTGCTTGAGAGAAAACACCACAACACAGGGTGGTACCTCCCAACTAAATTTCACCATCACCCACACACTGCAATATGCGTTCTTCCTGCACAACATTCCTGATATGATTCTCCTCCCACCATGCCAATGCTCCTTCCAAGGCGCCATAACCACTTTCGTGTGAGGGAGATCAATGCTATTCATTGGCGTGTGGAGACATGCCTATCCTTCCCTCGCGCATTGCCACAAAATGGCACCATGATAAGACACCATGATATAAATTAAATTGTAATAATTTTTTAAAATAATATTAACACCATGGCTTAAAATTGTTGGATTTTAGAGACATGATATTTTATCTTTAATACCATGCCTAAAAAATGTTGGAATTTTAAGAATATTGATATTTATCTTTAATTTCATGTCTATCATTGATATTTTAATGTTTTTCAGAGGCATCATATTTTATCTTTAACGTCATTATTAAAAATTGTTGACAATTTACCCCGAAAAAAAAGACGTTATTCCAGCATCAACACTTTTCGTTTTCAGGGTGTTTTTTGCACACAAAAAATTGGCGATGTTATTCCAACATCAACACTTTTCGTTTTCACGTTTTTTTTTGCACACAAAAAAATTGGCTTTTACTTCCATTTTTAGAAAATGTTGAAAATTTACCCCAGAAAAAAATAAAAATAAATAAAGAAATAAATAAATTATTCCAGAATAACACTTTTTGTTTGCGGGTTCTTTTTTCATGGTTTTTTGATATTTTTTCGTTAGAGTTCTCATTTTGAGGTAATAGTTCTTGTTTGATTGGTAACTTTATTTATTGGATACCAAAAAGTATTCTACAAAAACTAAGATATGCCTCAAATTCCTCTAGGTAGGACCCCGGGACCATTTTGTAAAGCCATGGGTAAAATGGGATCAAATCACAGTTTCAAAAGCTTGGGGAGGTTGGAGCCTAAAAAACATCCCACTTTTCTCTAAATATCTGGCAGCTAAAGTAGAATGGCGGTTCCTATTTACTCAAAGTCTATGAACGCCAGTGGTGCATAGGAAATATATCCATCCAGTCACTACTAAATATTGGATCATAATTCCCAACAAGCCTCAGATTATGTTTCATTAATTTGGAAGGAATTCCTAGCCTCCTTTTAGCTCTTTGAGGATGGTTGGACATGGAGAATTGGTAATGGACAAAAGGTGAGAGTGGGAATTGATCCCTAGTTTGTATGTGGTGAATATTTTCACCTCCCATAAAATCCAGTGGCATCTTCAAACAAAAAAGGCATTTTCATACTATCCCAAGTGGTATATCTGGCACATACAACCCTTTGGGAACAAGAATGGATATTGGACAGGGAGTTGGATATCTCATAAATCCACCCAAAAGTTTCGGAAACATTCATCACATCTTTATCCAGATCCCACATCTACCTAACAAAAATAGGGGATGAATTATTATGGGATTCGTTTGCATTCACATTTTATACTAAAAAATAGTAATACCAACACCTAAATGAGGTTCACGTCAATGAAAATCAAGTTTAGTGGTGGAAACCACTATGGAAGTTAAAATGTTCAATAAATCTATTTATTTTTATGTGGTGCCTCCTAGAAAACAAAGTGCCATCCTAGGACAACACTCACAAATTCCATATAGAAGGCCTAACCTGAAGCACTTTGTGAAAATTAGAGGAGGATAAAGTGAGTTATTTATCCATACAATTCCCTTTAGTGAAGTATGTGTGGATGGTACACAAAACCCACTATGGGATTTTTAGGTGAGTGGCAAGGTGGGTCAATCTTTGAAGCTTGGAGATCTTGGTGGGAAAATAATTAAGATGTTTATAAGAAAAGGCCCCATTCCCCTAATTGTCTATTGGGGTGTATGGCTCACACATAAGAAATAAATATTTGAATCATTTTTAGCATCCCCTAATAGAAAAATGACACAATGTCTAGCCAAATTTACACATAAATTAACCTCTGAATCCTTCTTTTTGTGTGTAAATGTGTGATATGTACCTTCAAAGCTACAACATTAACTTATAGCCCTACACAGACTATTATAAAATGTTAAATAATGTTTAATATTTCTCTTTAATGGAATATTGCCCAAATCCTAAGGGCTATAGAATCAAGAAAGAATAAAATATTGCCAAATATTAAAACTAAGTTATGCATCTTAGAATATATCAGAAGTAGTAAACTAATACATCCATAATGATAGATTTTCCACCAACAATATTTCACCTTCATTTCCAAAGCTAAAAACACAATTTATAGATATCTAGCTACCTAATGAAGCTTAGGGTGATTGGATCCTTCACCACTATTTTACAACCACATAAAACCATGTTACCTTCAAAGTTTCTCCACGAAAACAACCTCTAGTCACAAAATCATTAAATGAATCAAGGGATTAATATTAAAATCTAGCACAAATAGATTAGTAAATGTGCTTGACATATGCCCAAGGCTTATAATTATGATTATGATTATGATTATTATTATAATTATTAACTAATTAATATACTACTATAATTCCCCAGATGCGGGTGATGTAACTGACATGAATGATAATCATTTCTCACACACCCCGGAGGACGGAGATCTTCTCTGTAGAGCCTCACCTGTTGCGGATCCTTAAACTGTTAGTCATCTGCACGAGACAAACAAAATAAGGTATGATGATGAGACGCTGGGAACATCGTCACCCTGTCTAGGGCACCCTTCTGCATCTATCACCATAAATGATTATCATGATTAATTTGTATATCTGTCATCCCCCTTCCCTCGAGCCTGCTCAGGCAATCGGTCATGGCACGCAGCTGTGTCAAGGCATACTCATTTCAATCCTCCTCGCATGTGTCTAAGCCCCTTTGAAAGGATGAGCTCTCAACCCCAAGCAATGCATAGTATTTTCCCTTTGCCTTTCTTTCTTTTAACTCTGCTTCGACACTTCCCTGATTCCATAAGGAAAAAAAAAATTATTCTCAGTGTTGTACTATGCAATCCCCTCTGGCGTATGACATCCCAATCTGTGCACCCCTTCCCTAGCCCTTCCTACCCCTCGATCCTTGCCGCTATTTTTCCCCCTACTGCGTATCCCTCCCTTGATATCTCCTCCTGGTCTCATTGTGAAATGGCACCCAGATTACCCCAGAGAACCATCCGAGGTGGACAGAGAGATGTTATCCCTGGCCGTTATCACCGAGGTGAGGAAAATCCATTAGAGTCGATGGAAGGCTCCTCCTTTGAAATTTATGCACGAGAGAGCCCCGACCTCGAGCAGGAGGAAGACGCCCATTTTCAAGTTGCGCATAGAGGTAGGCGCGGTTCGAGGAAGTCCACCATAGTGTACCAGAGGCACTCCCAGCCCCGCAATACTGACCCATTGTTCGTCCAGGAGAAGGAAGATGATGAATCAGATGTCTGGGTGATGGATTCTAATGTCAACTGGACGCATGTCCCCGACGGAGAAGATCCGGAGTCCCCCATCCTCTGCGCTCCGGTCCCCAAACCTAGGCGTTCAGTGGAATATTCAGAGGAAGCGGTTGTGCAGGCACCCTCTTGCCCCATTGAGGAGGAGGTACCTAATAGCGATGATGAAGATGAAGATTGAGGCCTGCGTAGCCGCACAAGTCTTCTATGTTTTTTTTCAAGTTTGCCACCATCAGTGTTTTTTTGCTTCTGCATATTTTGTGCTACCAAGATACTTCAGTGCTACTGCGCATATTGTAAATTGTGTCTTAAGTTTTGTTCGGGTTTGTTTCCACCTCTGAGGCAGCCCCGAAACCGAGTAACTAAGGTTGGGATTGTCTAAGCGCAACTTGCCAACCCCCTCTGTAGCATATGTAACATTTCATTTCTCGAATTAATAAAATAGCCTAACTTATATATATATAAACTCATTCATTATTCATTAATTCATTAAATAATTCATCAAATAATTAATTAATTAATTCGTTCATTATTAATTAATTCATTATTCATTATAAATTCATACATAGTTCATTAATAAATACTAATAATAATTAAACAATAACTATAATTATTATTTATTAATTTTATTTTATTAATATAAATATTGTTAATTAAATAAATATTTATTAATAATTAATATGAATTAAATACATATTAATATAAATATTGTTAATTAATTAAATAATTCATTTTTATTTTATTCCTTATAAATTAATTTATTAAACAGTTAACCAATCCATTTAATATGTAAACTCTATGGTAAATATTATAAGCCCTTAAATAAACATGGTTGACCATGGTTGATTTTCATAATGACACAATCTTTGTTGCAATGCGACATTAGACCATGCTTGACCATGGTTCAACCCTTAGATTAATAAACCCATAGGATTGATATTATAAACCCAAGGGAATAATAAACCTAAGGGATTAATACCAAAACCCCAAGGGATTATGAACACAAGGGAATAATTTTAAACCCAACGGACTAATATATAAACCCAAGGTATATAAACCCTAAAATAAATATTATAAACACTAAAATAAATGTCCCTGACCATGGTTAACCATGGTTGATTTTCATATTGAGGCATTCCTTGTCACAATGCGATGTTGGGCCATGCTTAACCATGGTTTATTTTCACATCAAGAAAAACTTTGTCACAATGCGATGATCGACCTAGTTGAACATGATTAAACATGGATGACCATGCTTGATTTTATAAAAAAATTTGACCATGGTTGACCATGATTGTCATATTGAGACAATATTTTTCATAATGTGACGTTGGGCCATGGTTGAGACAATGATTGATTTTTATATTGAGAAAATATTTTTCATGGTGTGACATCTTTGTCACAATGCAACATCTTTGTCAAAATGTGACATTAGATCACAGTTGACCATGGTTCATTCTCATATTGAGACAATATTCGTCACAATGCGACATTGGACCATGGTTGACCATTATTGATATTATAAACACAATGGAATAATAAACCCTAGGGATTAATACTAAAAACCCAAGGGATTATAAACCTAAGGGAATATTATTAAACCCTAGGAATATGAACCCTTAGATTAATAAACCCAAGGGATGATATTATAAACCCAAGGGATAAAAATTATAAACCTAAGGCATATAAACCCTAAGGTTAAAATTATAAACCCTAAGATACACATGGTTAACCTTGGTTTACCATGGTTGATTTCCATATTAAGACAATCCTTGTCACAATGAAATGTTAGACGATGGTTAACCATGCTTGACCATGATTTATTTTCATATCAAGACAATCTTTGTCACAATGCGAAATTGGACCATGGTTGATTTTCATATTGAGATAATCATTGTCACAATGAGACATTTGACCATGGTTGACTATGATTGACCATGGCTTACCATGATTGATATTATAAACCCAAGGGAATAATAAACCCAAGGATTTAATACTAAAACCCCAAGTGATAATGAACCCAAGGGAATAATATTAAACCCAAGGGACTAAAATTATAAAAATAAGGTATATAAACCCTAAGATAAATATTATAAACATGAAAATAAACATGTTTGACCATGGTTGATTTTAATTTTGAGACAATCCTTGTCACAATGCGACGTTGGACCATGGTTGAACATGCTTAACCATGGTTGATTTTCATATCAACACAATCTTTGTCACAATGTGACGTTTGACCATGGTTGAGCATAGTTGATGATGATTATCATATTGAGACAATCCTTGTCAGAATGTGATGTTGGACCATGGTTGAGACAATAATTGATTTTCATATTGAGAAAATATTTGTGTTGAAGTTCAACAATAAATTTCAGCACCTACACTAGTGTGGGACTAGGAGGTCCAAGCAGCACCTACCCTAGTGTGGGACCACAGGTCTTAGCAGCACCTACACTGGTGTGGGCTAAATTTGGTGCATGTATATTTTAGTTATCCATTAATTAAGATGGACAATAAAATATAATCTAATCTCAAAATAACTTGTAAAAGTTAAGAGTGTGATAAACTCAGTTAACTCATGAATTTCGAGTTGAGGGTAATTGGTGAGGCATGTAGAGTAATTCTAGTTGTAACAGAGTTCGAAGTGTAGTGGTACATTAGTTAATGCAGGTTGTAATTAGTTTAACTCAGTTAATTCAGTTAAACTCAGTTGTTCTAGTTGTAACTATTAGATACACTAGTCAGAGATCAAGTGAATTAAATACTATTTAAGTCACAGTCAGTGATCTCACATGCAACTGAGGATTTAGTATTATTTGCTGCATGCATGTTAGTTCCAGTGGAGACCCATTTGAGATATAGGTTAAAGGGAAGTTGACTATTAGTTGTAGGATTATTGGGTTGCATCCATGCAACCAAACACCCATTGGATTGCCCATGATCCTTGTGCAGTCAAGGAAGGCCAAAATTCCTAAATAATAGGGATTTCATTCATTAGGGATTGCGCAAGAAAGGCAGGATGTCAGGACGCATAAAATTGACTAAGTATTGGTCATTTTTATCCAGGACAGTGTGAGACAGTTAGCTGAGTACAAGATGGCTCTTGTGAGAAGAGTTGTACGTAATTGTTTCATGTATCCATGCTGAAAATACAATAGAAGATAGTGGGGTTTTGAGGAGCAATATTTCCCCAGGAAATTATATGTGTTGTGGTTTGATTGATTCTTCTTTGCTTCATGTGATTGGTGATTGTGTTTTTAACTTCGCAATTTATTTGTAGAAGTGATTCAATATATAGCTTTAGTACATTGTTAGATCAGATTGAATCCATGATATACATGATTGTTGTATAATTTCTACACTTTGTCACAATGCGAAGTTGGTCCATGGTTGACTGCGATTGATTTTATAAAACATGGCTAACTATGGTTGGCCATGGTTGAATAATATTAAACACAAGGGACTAATATTATAAACCCAAGGTAGATATACCCTAAGATAAATATTATAAACACTAAAATAAACATCGTTGAGCATAATTGATCTTAATATTCAGACAATCCTTGTCACAATGTGATGTTGGATCATGTTTGACCATGCTTGACCATGATTGATTTTCAAATCGACATAATATTTGTCACAATGTGACATTGGACCATGGTTGACCACGGTTGATTCTCATATTAAGACAATAATATTAAAACCTAGGAATATGAACCCTTATATTAATAAACCCAAGGGATTGATAGTGCTAGTCATCAGTAATTTTTGCTATTTGTAGATGACTAAATACTTGTCCTAGATTTCTAAAACCAAGATTCATGAATATTGTGAGTTTTAGAAATCTCACTGCTTTCATTATCCTTCAAACAATTTTTTTACTATTTTATTACTCTGCCATTCCCTGGTTAGACTACCACTCCTAGAATACCCCTCATGGGCTCATGCCACTCATCTTTATCCTATTTTCCACCCATAACCTCAACACTCTATTTTTCCTTTGCCTCACCCCTCCACTTTCCATCTAGGATTACCAATCAGCCTACTCTTTCCCATGTTCACCAAATGCCTCAAGCATTGATGGTCTCAAGACTATCTCTGTAGGCTCTTTAGATAAATCAAGTACATTGGATTTTGGATCTTCAATACATCAATTTGTCAAAAAATCTGCTTTTTACACCTAAAGACCCCAAGCCAAACTTTCAGTCAAAGACCATTTCAAAAGAGCCTCCCACTAGGTCATTAGGGTCTCATAGGTTGTAGGGTTATCCTTGATGTTTTGAAACACTGTTTTTCATGTGATAGAAGCTGGATCAATCGTGAAAGAAGGTTAGCACCTGTTTGTCCAAGATAGATCAGAAAAATCTCCAAGGAAGATCACCTTATCAAGTTTAAGTTCTGTAAAGGTAAATTGTTCATTTTGACATTTCTGCGGGGGTGTCAAGGTGACTATCAAAAAAAATTGGTAAGGTAAGATGTATGCTCCTATTTAAAGACATTCACAACAAAAGGACAGGGATCAGTTTATGTCCAAGGAGAAATCATGGTTTTTAAGCCTGATTGTTCCAACAGTGTGCCAAGCAAGGTCCAATGCAGTAGAACACATAGAGGAGGCACACCAATGAACTAAACATGGAAGATGTTTCTTAGAAATTATAAATGAAAAAGGGAAAAAGTTGAGGTGAACTGGACAGAAATGAATGAACTTGAAAGGGCTATTGAGAACTTAGAAGACAACACTAATGATTCTTCTCAAACAGCCTAGAAACCTAGAATTTTGGTAAGATGGTCAAAAGAAGGTAAAATGAAGCTGTTGAGCCTCTATCATGACAGCAGAAGGAGAATTCAAGAGACTATTGTAGGTGACTTCCAGATTTTTCCAAGATAAAATGTTTCACTGCCTCAAAGGGAAAGAATGCAAAGAGTATCATTATAAGGAAGTTCAAGTCTTCATTTTCAGTCATTTGCACTCAATGATCAAAGGAATAAAAGCATAGGGTTGAGTTTCAAGATGAAAAGACAAGCTGATCATGAGGTTGCTACTGTGTGACTAAATATGTCAAAATCCAAGAACATCAGAAAGGGCTAAATCAATATGTCATGGCACCTGCAAATCAGAAGTGGCCAAAGGAGGAGATAACATACATGATTGTGAAGACTATGGTACTTGTCAAAGATGGATTTATCATGCCTAGAGATCAATGAGAAAGATGAAAACAAGTTTCTCAATCACCCATCAAGCAAAAGGAAATTTAATCTCCAAGGTAAGAACAAAGAAGTTTTAAAGATGCTGCCACCATGCAAGTGCCTAAGGTTGTCAAAGTGATTTTAGCATGTTCCAAAGATCAGAGGGAGGAGAGTCACTTCAAGGTTTTCATGACACTAATTGACTGGAACTGATTGAAAGACATGAACAAGACAAAACACAGTAAAACAGGTGACTCAAACAAACATCTGCAGGACAAGGCGTTAAAGGCATCAATAGGCCAAAGGAAGTCAAAGTTCACCATGTTAGCAACCTGAAGAGAAACAAAGAAAAATGGTTAGATAGGAAAGGGCCATTTTTAATATTTTTTAGCCACCTACAAAAAAAAGGTCAAGGGATTATCAGTTAGATGGAAAATCTCAAAAAAAATTAGCAAAGTGGGTTCTTTGATTTAAATTTATTTTCCTAAAGATATAAAGGACCTTTTGCTCTCCTCCCATCTCATTTTGCATTTGAAAAAATAGTCAGAGCATTCAAGAGAAATTTGGGCATTTTTAGTGAAAATTTGGGTAAGGTTTCCTGGCGCTATGCGTTCGTGCAGGCGCTACGCTTACAGCACCTGGCGCTACACATTTGAGAGTTTTTACAATGTAAATTTACACTGCGCTACGCGTTCAGGAGAACGCACTGTGCATTTAGACGAGTGCTACCCATTTTCCTAGAATTTCTTGGCAGACACAGTGAACGTCCCTAGTGCTACGCCCAGGAGAGCTCGACAGGCAAGGCATCGTGCGGGCGCTGTGCTTAGGGAGCCCGACAGGCCGAGAAGAGTGTTTAGAATATGCGCTCAGGAGAGATAGGCCTGAACGCGTGCAGGTGCTGCGCTCAGGAGGCCTAACACCCAAGAACACATGCAGGCACTGCGCGTAGGGTAGAAGTGACCCGATAGCACGTTCAGGCACTGCGCCTTCACCAGAAGCCCTCCTCCACCTGCAAGTTGCCAAAAAATGATGAAAAGACACCTCCAAGCTACATCCAACGACCTGCAAAGACATTGAAATTTGGTAGGTGGATGTTTTTCCTTGCCCTCTAATAGATTTTATGATTTAATGATTAAAGGAAATTTCTCAAAACCTAATGACTAGAAACCTTAAGTCCTCATGAAAAAAAATCTATTTTGACCTCCAAACAAGAATTTAATCAGTCAAGGAAGTTGTGAATTAAGGTAATTATAGCGAGTTGGAGTTTACCTTTCATCAAAGCTTGAGGGGGATCAGTCATAAACCTACACCTCCATCTCACTCACTTACAAAAGACTGCCTTTCACCATCATTTCATTTCACTCCTCCTACCAAGTTTCACAATCAGGCCTAAGGTTGTTTAAAGACAATAGTGATCAAATGTCAGGAGAAGGATGGAGTGTGAGCAGTGAGGAAGGCCAAGTCCTTTGGAGGCATAAATACAGAGCTGGAAAAGTCAATAGATTTGAACCCCAAGACACTGTGGAGCTTAAAACTTCTCCCATGATTATCACCTGTTTCCAAAATCTAGGGTGCTTTCAGTTTTTTGAAAATGTCCAACAAGTGCAAAGTCACCTAGAGCTCACTAGGTTGTTTTTATTCAACCTACACAATAAACAAGTAAATCTTGCAGGGCTAGATTTTGAGCTATCGTCAGAAGCCATTTCCCATGCTACAGGCATACCTGATGTTGGTGAAAAGTGGTTCAAAAGGGAAAAGTTGGACATAAGATGCTATGATCCATTTCTCAAGCCTAGGTACAAAGAGGGTTGAAAACATATTTTCCATTTTTCACACTTTTTGGAGAGGTATACACCCTTAATGAGGGTCATCATGAAATATTTTACATGTGAGGGGAGATACTCTAGGCTCTACTCCTACTATATCAGATTACTCGTGCATTTTACTAGGGTTAAAATGCTTCATTTTCCCTACTACCTGTATAGGAGTATCGACAAGATGTCTTCTATTGTCCAAAGGAGGAATTATTCCCAGAAAATGCAGAGTTTGTTCCACCACTCCTTGATCAATATGATTGTGCTACATCAGTTGGAGAAAAAGGGCATACCATGGGAGGTGTTTATTACTCACGAGGTCTTCACAAACCCACATCCCCATCATTAGCCAAATTTACCCTCATCATCTCATCCTCCTCCCTCCACTCCTCCATCACCTCCTACTGACCATGCCTCATCATCTACACATGTATAATTTCCTCAAGAAAACCTCCCTTCCTCAGCCTCTCCCAATGCATCAGATCAAGAAGGGAATGGTAGTGAACAATATAGTGACCATGACGATGAGGGTGACAATGAATCAAACCAAAATGAAGGTGAGGGTGATGGTGAGTCAAGCCAAAAAGAAGCAGAAAACATGGAAAGAGAGGGAGATGATAAAAATGAAGAAAATGAGGAAGCTGATAGTGGAAATGGATCAAGCAGTGATGAAGAAGAGGTAAGAAATGAAGTAGAAGACATGGAGGTGGATAATAATGAAGATGATCCAAGTGACAAAGAAATAGAGGATGATCCTAAGGACAATAGTGAGACTAGGAGCCCTAATGTCAGTCAAAACAGTGAGGCTCATAGTCATGACAGAGATGAGGGAAAAGATGAAGAGAGCAGCCAAAATGAAGATGATAACAATACAGAAAATGAAGAGGTTGAAGACAGCATGGAAAACAATGATGAGGCAAGCAGCTACAATGAGGAGCAAAATGAAAGTGTAGAAATCAGTGAAGAGGCTAAAAGTGAGGCTGATGTTGAAGGAAAATAGGTAAGAAACAGTCAAGGTAATGAAGAGGAATACATGGAAGAAAATGATGGCAGCCATGATCAAGACACTGAAATGATCACAATCAAACCTCTTCCATTGACATATCAAAGAGGACAAAGGCTTGTGTTCTCTGCCTCTAAAATGAAATGGACCATGCCATCCACCTCAACTAAGAAGCTTTATAAAGGCAAACAAAAGATCAAAGAAGAAGAAGAATATCAACATGAGGTTGAGAGAGAGTTTGAAATCATTCATATTGACAGTGATGAGGAAAATGAAGCAAGGATCTCAAAATTTCTCATCCAAGACAAAAATGCCCTAATTTAAGACCTCCAAGCAAATCTAGATAGGGCGAAGAGTGTGAATGATGTCCTTGAGATGGAGAACAGGAAGCTAGGGGCACGCAATGATATTTATGAGGCTAGAGAAATCAGAGCCAAGAAAGAAGCTCAGAGGGCACAGGTAAAGCTAAAGGAATTAATGGGCACCTATGAGGAAAGTGGATATGAAGAAGGACAGTCCAGAAGAATACCAAGAACCATGGGTTTAAAGAAGGCCTTGGCAAGACAAACAGAGCAAGAGTCCGCCTTGGTAGAACAACTCCCTCTAAGTGAGCTGCTGGTCTGTTACACTAAAAATTGTCATCCTGACATTCTGCTATGTGTATGAGCTCATTATAACTCGTACTTCTCCCTTTGCAAGTCTAAACATATTAGTTCCTCATGTCAAGCCTTTAAAATCAGAAAAATTTCCTAAAAGTCTCCTAAACTTTGGTATCGCACTTTCTAGCTATCTTGCCCATGGTCCCGCACCCAATGTTCAGCTATCCTGCGTACCTAAATGCACTTTATCTTTGTTATATGTGAGGATCCCTGTAAGATTAAAAAGGCACAATTAAATTCCAAAAAGCTCAATTAAAGTAAAATCTGGAAGCTTCTAGAATGGATTTTGCGGTGGCAGAACCGCTCTTATGAGGTGCATGTATCCCTTACCTTATGGAGCTAACCCCTTGATGTGAGAAGCTTATCCCTTTGAAGGATGATTCTATCCCTTCATACTTGGAACATAAAACCTCTTCTTTTCTACTATAAAAAGAGGCATTGGGTAGCCTCAAAGGGAGTTGAAGGTTTAAAATATTTGAAGTTAAGTGCTGTTGAGATTCAGACTCAGTTGATTAAGACTTTTGTGAGGAGAGATTACATACCTCTATTAGTCTTGGTTGGAGGAGTGTAGAGCTTATCAAAGTAAAGGAGATTCCTGCTTCGGATCCCGGAAATTCCTGTGCAACATCAAGGCTCAGGTTGTAAGGATTTTCTTCTTTTGAAATTAATACAAATATACTCATTTTTCTCAATAAAGCTTTCAATCAATGGTTTATTTCATAGATTCCTTGATCACTATGATAAGCATGGTTTATGATGATTTCTATACAGGTGCTATGTAATATTTTGCTTGTTTGTGACTGCAGGTTTATGAGGAAAACTCCTTCAAGAGCGCGAGGGACAACAATGACTTCAAACAAGCACTGGACAAACGGTAATTCCTTAGCACCTCTATAGAGATTTTCGTAGATCGTATATGCTTAGAGAAAGATTATTCTATTTGGTTGTTTGTTGCTAGATACTTTTAGTACTAGGGAGATCGGTCTTGTCTACAAGACGGATTAATCCTCCAACAAATTGGCGACTCCACTGGGGAAAGAACTTGTTGTTTTTGTTTCTCTTTATTTTGATTTGAGGAAATGTTTTTCCTAGTTTTTGATTGATAGACATCTGCCTGGGTAGCTTAGGTTTTCTCTGTTTTTGAAAATTTTGAGATCTTTTATGTTTTTCTTTAATTTTTCCTGGGACCGCACTTTGTCTTTTTTTCACAGTGCGGGCAGTTTCGTATTTTTGCTTTATTAAACAGTGCGGTACCGCACCTGTTCCTTCTGCAAGACTGTGGACCCTGTTAAAATTTTGAAAAACCTTTGGATTTCTTTCTTTATTTTATCTTTATTTTAATTTAGAGTTTTTTATTTCTGCCCAGATTGATGATTATTTCTGTCAAAATCTTTCTGTGAATGAATCTTAGTAGTATTGGTGTTTTGATGATTTTCTAGAAGTTTTGCGTTTTGGATTGTCTTTCGCTTGGTCTTTGTAGCGATTCAAAGCATTGACTATTTAAAATACCTAAGATTACATTGGTCTTTTGTCTTTTGCTGAATCTGGCCTGATTGTGAAATCATCCTTTATTGAGAAATAGAATTGTCTGTTTCTTTGCAAATCTTCGAAAAGAAACTTTGTTATTAGTTTTTGAATTTCATTTTTTATAAAAACATAATTGAGTGTTTTTGATCTATTTGTTATTCTGAACAAATTGATCCTTAGTTTGTTGAATAACTAAGTAAAAAATTCTTCAAAAAAAAATTGTAAAGCTTTTATTCAAATAGGTTATTAAAATTTGCAGGTCTCGGAATTAGTTTGATAGTTTTGAGTGTTTTTTATAGAATTTTGTAGATCTATTTTGAAGAAAACTTGTTCTGTAGCTTCAAGTTTGAAAGTAAAAGGATTTTCTTATGAGCTTTGATAGTTTGTTTCATTTTTGATTTATTGCTGAAAAGACAAAAATATTTTCTTTCAATTTCTCTTAATGTTTAAAGAAGGAATTGTTCATTAAAAGGATTGCATTCTCCAACTTTTCCTTAATTAGAATTTCATTGAAAGGAAATGATCTGATTATCATTTTTAGGTGCATTTTAGTGTTTTTGGAAGTCGAGTTTTCACACCATCAAAGTTTCACTTCCGCACCCATTGAATTAAGAAACAGCTCTTAAAAGTAACGCTTAATTAAAATCTATCTAGCAATCTTTTATTTTCTAGGGCTCTTATCACCAACATAGCTTAGGTTAGTATCTTGGAGTAGGGAGTAATTAACTCTCCAAGGTAGTAAAACAAACAAGTAGACAAATCTTGCGGTAGGAAATAAACCCAATCGTAATTTGTATAATCTGGGAAGCTTCTCTTAAAGAAGTCAATCACGAGATCATGTCCAAACCTTTGAGACAATCAATTCTGTCTCATTGGGTAAGATAGAAGGTTTTGCACGTATTACAAACGGTAAACCTTGGATTAACCATTGTCGAGGAGCTTAGGGCCACTTGTCGGTAAACCTCGGATTAACCATGTCGAGAAACCTTCAAGGGGATTGAGCTTGCTACTCTGCCCTTGCGCGTGAAATCGGATCGTAGACTGTTCCCCCAGTTATATTTGTTACTATTGGTAACCTTAGTGTCCATTATCTTAAGATTATTTCCTAAGGTGACGGTGAAGGAAAGATCTCACTGTACCTGGAGCAGATGTTGACTAGACTCACTTGGACTCTCTGGGGGGTTCTCTTCACACGAGATAGTTTTGTGAGGAAACTTGTGCCAGTCTGTTTCATTAAGCAGGTTGTCGGGGTAACTGTTCCAACCGTCCTTTCTGTATTAAATTTCTACTAAGTTGGATTTCATCACCAACTAGTGTTTTTAGTACGGGGAGTTACTGTTTGTGTGTGGTTTGAACTCCTAGATTTTTAAGCGTGTGATTGAGCTGTTTGTTCCTTTAAAGAATTTAGGTGTTTTCTTTGAAATTTTCTTTGTTTGCGTGTGATTAGTTAAATAATTAATCGTGGTGGAATTGCTGAGACAATCTCGGAGACTACAAGGGAAACCCCCTGAATATTCACCAAGTCAGCTTGAAGGGCTTTGTGCTCTGGTATCGTCTAGTAGCGGTAGGATTAAATCAACAGAAGTTGGAACTTCATCCATAGTGGTTCATCCTGATTATCAAACACCCATAACAGAACACATTCAAGATCTGATTTTAGTTTCTAAAGTTACTGGTAGTATTTCTCCTACCAGTGAATGGGCTGACGAACCTGAAATCTCTAAACCTGAAACTGAACCTTATGTTTTGGAAACATCTTCAGGATTTATTTCACCAACTTCCAGCGATCTTGGTTCACCTAGGGTAAGAAATATTGTCACTAAAAATCTTCCATCTGGACTAATTTCTATTGAAGAACTCACTAATCCAGACGAAGAGTTATCTCTTCCCAATTCCCCTCAATCGTTACATCTTAGGGAACGTGAATCAATTTTCTACAGCCCTATTCGAAATACTGGTTGGTACTTATCTTTAACTAATTTTTTAGAGAATCCGGGTCTTGATTTTTCTCCACCTTGAGTTCCATTTCATCCAACACCCAGAGGTTATTATTCGTCATCCATTATGGCAGGAGAATAATCCATGTTTTCCCAGACACCGGAATCATTTTTACATGGTGGTACTTCTGTTCCTTCGGGATATCAGGCTCTGTCTGGTACTTTCTCGGGGGAAGCTCCTCAACCTATTGAAAGCGTGTTATCATTTGGTTTAAGTGGAATTAAAACTGAAACATCGAATGAAGGGAAAATTTTTATGATGTTTGGTAATATTCCGAATTCGAAACCTCAAGGCAGTCAGGTACTGCTTGGCGGGCAATCTTAGGGAAGTCAGTTACCGCCTGGGGGGCAACCTCAAGGTAGTCAGTTACCGCCTGGGGGGCAACCTTCAAGAAGCCAGTTACCACCTAGGGGTCAACCTCAAGGTAGATTTTTCCCAGGACAAATTGTGGAGTCATACTATTTTGGGGGACAACCCCAAGGGTAGTACATACCTCAGGGTTATCAACCTTCAGGACAGTACACACCCCAGGGTCAACCCCAAGCTCAATATGCTCCTCAGGGTCCTTATCAACCCCAGCTTCAGTATGCACCTCAGGGTTATCAACCTCAAGGTCAGTACCCAATTCAAGGTTACCAACAGCCTTCTGGTCAGTCATCTGTTCAAGGAGCCGGAAATTTACCATTCACGTATCAACCCTACGTTCAACCAGGTTATGGTCCTTATGTTCAACCTTCTACGGGACAATATCCCGGAATGAATATGGTGTGGGATCCATCCCAATATCAACAACCTATGCAGCCTAATGTGCAGTTAACCTTTCAACCTGGACAGCCTTTGGTTTCTGGTCCAACCCAGCAACCTGTCCAGCCTACAATTCAAACTCCTGAACCTAATTCTGTTCAGCAGTCTGCGCCTAGTACACCTCAGACTCCGCCTCAAACTTCTGCTACTGCTGCTGCGTCTGTCCAACCTGTAACACCTATTTCTGGAGTATCTGTAACTCCGAGTTTGGCTATCCCTGTATCCGGGGAAATCCCTCAAGTCTATGTACCCCTGTCAGGGCCTTATGTCCAGACTTCGGTTCAGATGCCTGGAGGACAAGCCGGTACGAGTACAGTTGTCACAAGTCAACTGCAATTCACGTATCAACCGTACCAGTGATATCCTCAATTCGGTCCCGGTTCACAAAATCCAAATTATCAGTATCAACCGTACCCTGGCTACACTTATTAGCAGCCTGAACAACCCCAGTTTGGTCCGATTAATCCTGGTTTTCCAGGAGGTTACATGATTCCTAACGCAAATACAATTCCCA
Source organism: Pinus albicaulis (assembly GCA_034641835.2). Taxonomy (NCBI): domain Eukaryota; kingdom Viridiplantae; phylum Streptophyta; class Pinopsida; order Pinales; family Pinaceae; genus Pinus; species Pinus albicaulis. The sequence continues at coordinate 918,763,585 of CM076573.1, read as the reverse complement.
GTTATCTTGGGTATCTACCTCCTGGAACTGCTTTGGCTACTCAAGGTTTTCGTGACCCTAACCATCAGTTACCATTTATTGCAACTTTGGATTTACCTAATTTGATGCGCCTTATGAATGATCCGATTTTCTATTATCCGTATTGGCTGCCAATGCCGTATAAGTTTCCCAGTGATATACCGAAGTTTGAAGGTAATTCAGGAGAAGATCCATCAAATCATGTCATGATTTATCACCTCTGGTGTGCGTCTAATTCAATTATTGATGATTCGATTCGCTTACGTCTTTTCCAAAGAACTCTTATTGGTCTTGCAGCCAAATGGTACATTGAGTTACCACGTGGCTCGTTTCATAATTTCAGTCAGTTAGCAACTGCCTTTTTGACTCACTTTCAGTTTCCTGTCAGATATGACAATGGCACGGAATTATTAACTTCACTTAAGCAATCTACGTCTACATATATTTCTGATCATATTCATGAATGGCGACGTAGAAGGTGTTTGGTGAAAGTTTATATTCCAGATGAAATTTTGGCAGAATGGTTTGTTAAATCATTGTTACCCAAGATCACTGAAGATGTAGCTAAGGCCGGTGTTTTTACTGAAGAGCAAGTGATTGCTCAAGCTCAGTACCTTGATCTCATTTACACGCAGTCAGGTACTTTACACGAAAAAATCCCCGACCTTCCAAAACAAGGTCAGATAGATGTTGCTCCTTCAGGGTCTCATGCTGCGGATGGCATGATTGGTACAGTCAATACGAAAAGTAAGAAGAAATCTTCAAATAATTCTTCTCCTATTATAACCTTACCAGATTCCCCGAAAGGAGAATCTTCCCCCGAAATTTCTTCCGACATTCATGTCGTAGAGACATCTACGACTAAATCTAAATCCGGCGGTAAAAAGAAAGGGAAGGGTAAAAACAAGAAAAATTAGAAAGATAAAACTGATAAAAATGAATCCAATGATGAAAAGCGCAAGCCTCGTTACCCTTGTTACATTTGTGACGAGGATCACTTCACTAAAGCATGCCCGCGTCGTGAAGAGGTTGCAAAATTCGTCAAAGGTTCACAACAACCTGCTGTCTTGAAGGATCCTTTTCCAACTCAAGATAGCAAGATGGTTGGTTCTACTTCGACTGCTTCAGAAGAACCTATTTTGATGATGTCTCATGTAAGGATTGCGACGCGATCGCAAGATTATGGTACTAATAATCCTGTTGATGGGAAGGAAGCAGAATCTTCTAATGCAAATACATCAACTACACCTCCTCCTGTTTCTGGTCTGCTACAGATCGAGAAAAAAAATCCAGACTTAATAATCAAACCGCCTGCTAAAGGTGTTCTTCGTAAATCAGCTTTCAATCCACATGCGAGAGCTGCTCAAAATTACAACATTGTTGAAGACTTAGCTATTTCCCCTTCAGCAATGTCGGCTTTGGAAGTGCTACAATCATGCCCAGCACAACGTAAATTGCTTTTGTCTACTATAGGAGCTGTAGATGTTCAAGATTTTAATCTTATAATCTTCGATTTAGAAAATAGTACACCTCGTCTACCTCATCAAATGGCTTTCCAGATACCAGTGTTAGTAAAAAACAGACCGATCTATCGGACTGTGATTGATGAGGGGGCTTCAACGTGTATTATGTCGATTCAGTGTTGGAAATCACTTGGTTCTCCTACACTTAACCAATCTCCGACGATTCTTAAGGCTTTTGATGGTCGAGGTTTTCACCCTTTTGGTATTTTGCATGATTTACTCATAGGGGTCGAAGGTAAAACCGTAAATCTAGATGTGGAAGTGGTTGATGCCCCGCTAGATTACAACCTTCTTCTAGGTCGCATTTGGTCTTATGCGATGACTGTTGTTGTTTCTTCGGTCTTTCGACTCATAAAATTTCCATATCAAGGAAAGATCGTCACAATAGATCAGTTAAATTATTTCTCTTCCAACCCAGCCTCTACAGAAACAATCCAGCATGTTGGTAAAGCGACTATCCCTTATAAGGATGTTGGAGTAGGATTAGTTAAAGATTCTGGTTTACTAGGAACTTTTTCCTTTCCTCCTCCTAATGTATCGCCTGGCATTGCAATTATTCACATGATTTCGTCAAATACTATTATGTTTGATGATCCTTGGATCATACCTTCTGATTCCGAGTTAGATTCAATTGAGGGCATGATGCCTTTGAGTCCATTTGAACTTGCATACCAGGCCATACAGTCACTTTCCGACACCTCTTCAATCAGAATCGATCCAATGAATGGGATCTCTGGGGAATCACTTTCTATATCCAGTTCAGCCACAACGGCATTTCCAGATGTTGTTCATATTGATGAGAAAATTCATGAATTTTTGTCTATTGATGATTTACCATGGGAAGATCTGCATCACCGATCTTCGTTTTTACCTGAACCAGATCATTTTTAAGATTATTTCGCTTCAATTTTTAGTGCTAAATATGTCAAAGAACCCTAGAATCCATTGCAAAATCCTGATTCTGAATTAAATTTGGAAAATATTTCTCGAACGGTTCCGATTGACATTTCAGTAAAACCAGGAATAATTGAAAACATTCATATAGGTGCTTGTTGTACTAAAGATGAATTTAAAGCTTATAAAGCCCTATTTCAAGAATTCGATGATGTGTTTGCCTGGTCTTATGAAGAAATGCCAGGAATTGATCTGTCAATCGTCGTACATGAAATCAAGACTTACCCGGATGCCAAACCTTTCATCAACGTTTACATCAAATACATCCTAGAAAAGCTGCTTCTATCAAAGCAGAAGTTGAAAAACTGCTGCGTGTAGGTTTCATTTATCCAATTCCCTTAATGGATTGGGTATCAAATATTGTTCCTGTGACTAAAAAACAAGGAACGATACGAGTATGTATCGATTATAGGGATATTAATTGAGCCTGTCCCAAAGACAATTATCCAACTCCCTATATCGATCAGATAATCAGTGATTGTGCCAGTAGCGAAATGTTTTCCTTTATGTATGGATTTTCCGGGTATAATCAAATAAACATACTCCCTGTTGATCAGCCAAAAAGAGCTTTTATTTGTCCATGGGGGACTTTTTCTTATCGCAAACTACCCTTTGGATTGAAGAACGCTGGAGCAACTTTTCAAAGGGCAATGTCTTATGCGTTTCATGACATTAAGCACATTGTGCAGTCGTACCTCGATGATTTACCTGCTCATTCATCACACAGGGCCGACCATCTCACACACTTACGAGATATCTTTATGAGGTGTCAGCATTATAAGATTAGGCTGAATCCACACAAATGTGTTTTTTGTGTTGAGTCGGGTCGTTTACTCGGCTTTGTTGTCTCGAAATCAAGCATTCGCATCGATCTGTCGAAGGTCGAAGCTATTGTTAAATTACCTCCTCCTTCGACTTTACGCCAACTCCAAATTTTGCAGGGGAAAGCAAACTTTTTACATCGGTTCATTCCTAACTATGCCAAGCTTACAAAGGGTTTCACCCGGTTGTTGAAACAAAATATTCAATTCTTTTGGGACGAGATCGCTGATCAATCTTTCGATGCACTTAAACACGCATTGACCCATGCACCGTTATTGCATCCTCCCAACTACAATCAGGATTACATTTTGTATCTCGCTGCTTCTCATTCCACCATTGGGATGGTGTTAGTTCAGGAAGACGAACCTCATACTGAACATGTGATTTACTATCTTAGTCGTAATTTTCATCCGACCGAGATCAAATATACACATGTGGAGAAATTGGCATTGGCAGCTGTCCAAGTTGTCCAAAGATTTAGGCACTACATCTTGTTACGTAAAACCACAGTCATTTCTGATTGCAACCCTATGATGTATATTTTAACCAAACAATTGCTAGGGGGAAATTATTCCAGATGGATAGTTATCCTGCAGGAATTTGACTTGGAGTTTGAGAAATCCAAGGCAAAGAAATCTTTGGTATTTGCGGAACTGATGTGTGATTTTCCCTCTATTAATACTGAAACTGTGGCAGAAGAGCCCATTGCAGACGAATCTCTGTTTCTTATCAATACTCTCGATCCATGGTATGGAGATATTATTGTTTATCTCCAAACCCAATCTTTTCAGCCCGGAATTTCACAATCTTAGTGACGGAAAATACGCTTCCAATCCCAACAGTATAATATTATTGGTGATATACTCTATCGTCGTGGAACGGATTCTATTTTTAGACACTGTCTTGTTCATGAAGAAGCTGAAAAGGTATTAAATGACATCCATTCTGGAGCATGTGGCAGTCATATGTCTGGGTATGCCACAACCCAAAAGATATTGCACGCTGGCTATTTCTGGCCATCGTTATTCAAAGATTGTATTTATGCAATCTGGAAATGCCACAATTGTCAACTTTTTTATCGTAAAATGCGCACGCCACCAGCTCCTCTTCATCTCATAATTGCTGTTGTTCATTTCGTGAAATGGGGTATCTATTTTATTACATGTAACCCTCACTCGGCCGAGGGGCATGCATATATTATCTTAGCAGTGGATTATTTTACTAAATGGGCCGAGGCGATGCCTACATTTTCGGTTGATGGCAAGACTGCTGCAACTTTCGTATTTAATCACATAATTGCTAGGTTCGGTGTTCCTCAAGCCATTATTACAGATCATGGAAGTCATTTTCGAAATGTCATGATGACTGAACTGAGAGATCAACTTGGCCTGCGCCATGATAGTTCCACTCCATATTATCCACAAGCCAATGGTCTGGTCGAAGCTATAAATAAATTTTTAGTCACCATGATTAGACGAATTATTGGTATTCACAAAACGAATTGGCATTCCATGTTGCTTTCAGCACTTTGGGCATATCGAACCTCAGTAAAAACATCAACTGGTTTCAATCCTTTTCAACTCATTTACGGTCTGGAAGCTGTGTTACCGATTGAATGCGAAATTCCGTCATTGAAATTAGCCATAGAATTACTCCCAGCTACGTCTGAAGAGGAGAAACATTTCCTGTACTTAGCTCAGCTGGACGAGAATCTACAAAATGCCATAGTAGCAAACGAGGCTCATGTTAAAAGAATAAAAGCTCAGTATGATAGAAGTGTTACCCCTCGAAATTTTTCAGAAGGAGACCTAGTCTTAGTTTATGATCAAGCTAATGATAAGCTAGGAGCTGGGAAATTCATGCCCATGTGGCATGGTCCTTTCATTGTTAAGAGAAAGCTGGCAAAAGGGGCCTATGAGCTGATAGATTTTGACGGTGTCCCTTTAGATAAACCCAAAAATGGGTTTTATCTGAAGCGATACTATGCTTAACTTGGTATGGAGATTTTTTATTAGATTAGATTTCTTTACTGCTGGTGTGTTTTAGATTAGAAAAGCATGCTTAGTTTAGAAGTGTGTTTATCACTATTCCTGCTTATCTGAGTTTTACTCTTGATATCGTAGATGTCAACGTCTCTTCAAACCTACATTGGTTTTGCTGATGGTGCTTGTCGTAGTACACAGAGCATCTCTTCCGCAGCTTGGGTTATCTATTCACCCTCTGATGAGTTAGTATCCATGCATGGGGTAAGCCTTGGTCAAACAACGAATAACATTGCCGAGTATAGTGCAGTGATTGAGTTATTATCTGAATCCATATCATTTGGAATTCGGAGTTTGATTGTTAGGTTGGATTCTGAACTTGTTGTATTACAACTTAACAAGGTTTATGCCATTAGAAATCCGGTGTTATTACGGTTATTTTTAAGAGTTCGTCTCTTGGAACGTGAATTTGACTACATTGAATATCAACATATTCCAAGACATTTAAATACATTAGCAAACGCAGTTGCTTCTAGTGTGATAAATCGACATTTGCAATGATCAAAAAATAGTAAAACAAAACAACATTCATAACATGAACACAGATAGCCGGTAAATAGTGATATATCATAGTATAGAAGTGTTTTCAAAAAATATACATCGTCTTCAATCATAGGTTGGAAACACCTTATGATCGGCAAAATAGTAACACAAAAGGTCAAAAATATGAGTCTACAACACGATCATCCCATCACTGATGGTGATCACGATAAGAAACCACTGCCCGAGCCACCCTGCACAGGAACCTCCTAAAAGGTCTTGGAACACCAATCACGTATCTCTGCAATCTGAGTGGAATGTCATCTATGTCTGTCTCTGGAATATCTAGAGTCAAACACTCTAGATGATGCTCTAAATCAATCAAGATTTCTGTTGATTGGCCTACTGGGGCTAGTACGGCTGCAACTGGTTGTCTTCTGTCATAAGGCTGGAGATGGGCTGGTCGCCGTGGGCCCACATCTGTATTCGAAAAAATTTTGGTTATTAATTGACAAGACGATCAAAAATAAAAAAAAAATTTAGAATTTAAAATTCGTTGAAAATGATTTTACCTGATTCATCCCATTGTTCCCCTGCTAGGAGACTCATCTCTCGGTCGCCGCGGAAATCTATCCCTGCATATGGAAAGTCCTCTATGACAAAAAGTTGGCGATCGAGCCAACGAAAATATGAATAAGGAAATCGAACAATCTCAACGCCCTCAATACCATGACGGGCCATCAGTGCGACCCAACGAACCATCCTAGGTTCTTGAAGACGACTGGCATCAACAGGAATACTCTGTGGAGCTAGCATAGGGATCCTCTCTAGAGAAAAGGTGACAACTATGGATCCATATCCAAAGTTATTTAGTTTTCCATTCTTCGCTCTAGTTAGTTGGCCTTTTATATTAGCCAACACAGCTTTGCACCAGTTGAAAATGGTGCCGCGAAAATAGTCCACAACATTGCGTATCTGGAAACCGGTAGCCACATGCAGTGTGGCACTCCCACACAGTCTAGTAACAGTAAATGCAATCACTTTCAGTTTGGGACAGATGATAGTTTTTATATCAATCTATTTTTCCCTGGGGTCTGCTTCATCATTACAGAACTCTTGTTGAAGGCTAGCGATAGTTTGGCCACCTGGCCTAGTCCCAAACAAGGAAAGTTGTTGGCCCCTCTTGGACAAACCAGTCAGAAAATAAATATTCTCCAGCTCAATTTCGAGCCGGTGGCCACCAATAATGAAACACTGGTCCTGCACGTTCCACCTGTTTACCAGCCATGATAGGAGGTCTACCTGTGCCCTCATGCCTTGGATGGCCCAAAATTTATACAGACCGCATGCCCTTAATGCTTGCATTGTGGGCAAATGGAGCATTGTGGCTTCGTCCACATCCTCATGCTCACGTTCTCTCCAAATCAACATCTTGTTAATCCTACAATGCATAAAAAGATAGTTTAGAACAATCTAATTTGAAAATTTTTGGGCGGCAAAAGAGAAATTTGATTTTTATATTCAAACGCGCGGGGACCGCACTTTACCTTTATACACAGTGTGTAGGAACGCACGTGCTCTGTGAGGAAAGTGCGAACCCACAAATTTTTTCTTTGTAGAAAAAATTCGGGGTCCGTACGTACCATGTGCGTCACCTGCGGACCCCCGCAGGCGATTTTCAAACTATCTTTCTCCCTTAAAAATAAAGTATAAAGCCTAAAAACGAATTGTAAATGAATGAAATGCAAGATTAGGAGGTCGTGGATTACCTGGGATTGACGGTTCTCGATTTCGACGGATAGATTTTCCAGAATCTTCACAGGAACTTTTTTACCCAAAAGCTTCTACTTTTCACTCTGAACTTGAATGGTAAAAATGAAATTGAAAAATTCCTTTTTATAAGTTTTTTTCGAATAGATGAATTTTTAATTTGTTTATTTTTCACTTTAAAAGGGTATTTTTGAAGAATTTTTACTCATCTTAAACAGGTTTGTGTAATGTTTCAAGTTTTTGTGCAAAAATTGGATTTTTCAGGAGAATTGATCATTTTTCAACAAAGAGCATACTTTTATCACTTTTTTGGACTCTTTCAAAAATTCACGAAAAGAAAAACATTGGAGTTCTCTTTTAAGCTCTTTTCAGACTCTCTAAACATGAAAATATTGCCGAGTACTTGATTGTTCGAACTCGTTAAAGTAAATGAATAATCATCCCTTCAGTATAAGTTTACTCCTTTTACGGACTGAAATGGACTACTTACGAAAAAGGTATACGTTGACTAAATACGGTCAATAGAGTTCTCTCCCGCATTATTTTATCCTTTTTCGGGCTCGAGGGACTAAATTTTGCGAAAAAGTACACCCATGGAGTTTTCTTAAGTTTTTTCTTCCGACTCCCTAAAATTGAAAAAAACCGAGTTTCTCCTATACTGGACTCGTTAAAATTTAACAGTAAAGGACCTGTTCAATTTCAAAACAGGAACGAACCACTCCTTCTTAGGGTTCGAATCTTAAAATAAGTTGGACTCATCCAAAGGATGAGCTTATAAACAAGCGAATGTCATCCTCCTCAAACTTGTCAAAAATAAAGAGGTACTTGCCAGAAATGGTGGGGGAAAAGAGAGAAAAATGGACTTGTTTGTTGTATTTTGATTTTTCGAAAATCTAGTTAACCACTCTTGAACATGACACTTTCAATCACCTGGGTTGGGAAATCCTTTGCCTAACAGTTAATCAAACCTCATTTGAAAGTCTTCATCCGGTTCCTGGGTATTAGCTTTGGGTCAACTGTCACCAAGCCATCTGCAGTGTCGTTATGTGTTCAAGAGGACAGTTCAAATAAACCATTCATCTGCAAAATATCTGTCATCCATTTTTGACCATCCCTGAGTCAGTCCTTGCCGATATATTTTCAAAACTTGATCTATGATTTCGTGTTGTGGGCTTGCCTACAACGGATCACTTTCTATCGACGACAGCTCATTATCTAGGAAGTTGATCCAGAAATCGTCAGTACCTTGAAATCTGCATGCCTCAATGGCAGGTTTCTCGCCTTCGACGACAGGTTGCATCATTGACCTTTGATCGAATGATTCCGTGAGATGTTCGACTTCAGCTCATTCATTCACATTTCATGGATTGTACTGGGTACTTTGAGAGCCATTGACATTACTGGTGGTTACTCTCACACTTGTTAACAGTTTACATCATTGACTGGTAATCAAGTGGTTTCTACCATGTTCGACTTCGACACATTTTATTCACATGGATAGAATCGTACTAGTTCGAGATGTGGAAATCAAGACCCTGGATCTAGTTTCTACCATCCAGGCTGCAAGGAATTTTGTTATCTTACAGTAGACTATTTACAAACAGATGGTTGCGTCCATACTGTGTCTACACATGTCTATACTATGATGTACTCAAAATCATTCCTGTATCAGAATAGTTTGAATTAGTTAGTTTTGATCTGAGTATGGGAATGCCTACCTCAGTGATGATATATATATATATATATATATATATATATATATTGAATGTTTTTACAAGTTCCGACTGGGGTGACCACAGGATGATCCTTGAAATGATAAAGTACTGCACTCTTCATATATGATAGACTTCAGCATCATCTATTCCATACTTTGCATTTTAGGGGGCAATCTATTACACTAAAAATTGTCATCCTGACATTCTGCTATGTGTATGAGCACATTATAACTCATACTTCTCCCTTTGCAAGTCTAAATATATTAGTTCCTCATGTCAAGCCTTGAAAATCAGAAAAAGTTCCTAAAAGTCTCCTAAACTTTGGTATCGCACTTTCTGGCTATCTTGCCTGTGGTCCCATACCCAATGTTCAGTTATCCTGCGTACCTGAACGCACTTTATCTTTGTTATAGGTGCGGACCCCTGTAAGATTAAAAAGGCACAAGTAAATTCCAAAAATCTCAATTAAAGTAAAATATGGAAGCTTCTAGAATGGATTTTGCGGTGGCGGAACCGCTCTTGTGAGGTGCATGAATCCCTTACCTTATGGAGCTAACCCCTTGATGTGAGGAGCTTATCCCTTTGAAGGAGGATTCTATCCCTTCATACATGGAATAGAAAACCTCTTCTTTTCTACTATAAAAGGAGGCATTGGGTAGCCTCAAAGGGAGTTGAAGCTTTAGAATATTTGAAGTTAAGTGCTGTTGAGATTCAGACTCAGTTGATTAAGACTTTTGTGAGGAGAGATTACATACCTCTATTAGTCTTGGTTGGAGGAGTGCAGAGCTTATCAAAGTAAAGGAGATTCCTGCTTCGGACCCGGAAAGTCCTGTGCAACATCAAGGCTCACGTTGTAAGGATTTTCTTCTTTTGAAATTAATACAAATATACTCATTTTTCTCAATAAAGCTTTCAATCAATGGTTTATTTCATAGATTCCTTGATCACTATGACAAGCATGGTTTATGATGATTTCTATACAGGTGCTATGTAATATTTTTCTTGTTTGTGACTGTAGGTTTACGAGGAAAATTCCTTCAAGCGCGCGATGGACAACAACGACTTCAAACAAGCACTGGACAAATGGTAAGTCCTTAACACCTCTATAGAGCTTTTCGTAGATTGTATATGCTTAGAGAAAGATTATTCTATTTGGCTGTTTGTTGCTAGATACTTTTAGTACTAGGGAGATCGGTCTTGTCCGCAAGATGGATTGATCCTCCAACATGTTCATGGATATAGAATATGATAGGGATCCTTGGCTAGAAAGAGAAAACATACACTTGGAGGCCAAATTTGAGAAAGCCAATAAATATCTTGATCTCCAAAGGAAGATGACCAAGCATTATGCCCGGAAAAACCAAGTTGCAAGGGCCAAGCTAAAAAAGGCCCATGCCAAAATACAAACACTCAAAGAGGAAAAAGACCAAGAAAACCTTGGAATCTTGGCTGAAGCTTCTCTACAGGCCTCTCAAACCCTATAAGGAAGGCATCCACCAATTTTGGGAAAATTTTGACAAATTTTGGTTTTTTGCAAATTTTGAGGCCTCTAAGCGCGACACCCTTGGTGCTATGCTTTCATCTCATGAATCTTTAGGGGGGGAAATTTTCATTTTTTGAATCCTCAGCTCAATTACAGCATGCTCACCAAATTTCATAGTATTTGGAGCATTTTTGGTCCCTCAAAAGGCTAAAAAACACCTCATTTTTCACCTTTTTGCCTCATTTTCAGGCCTGGCACTGCGCCTAGAGCAACTTTGTGAAATTTAATTTTTGGACAGGTTAATGGAGCTCAATCAGAAAAATAAGGGAATATTTGGAAATTATACTCAGCAAGATTTCCAACGGGCCATCACGGAACCAATTTCGAGATCAGGAAGGTCATCAAAACTTGGCTGCAAGTGGACCCAGTTTTTCCCGTGCAGGCGCTACACGTTCAGACCTCTGTGCTGCGTTTTTGGCCAAAAAGTCAAAAAAAGGCACTCATTAATGGAAAAATGATATTTTAGTGTTTTTTGGGGAAAATCACTCAAAAGTTAGGTGCTAGGAGTTATTTTTTCATTTATTTCATGAGATATTTTATGCCTTGGGCCTTGCATGGTCTCTTAGGCATAAATGACATTTATGATTATTTATGATATTTTCAAACCCTAGTTAGGGTTTTTTCCCTCCTTTGCTAGATAAATAGAGCATGAGGGCCTTATTATGAGAGGTTGGTGTTAGTATGATTCTTTCGTCGTAAAATATCACTTTAGCTATGCATATCAAGTAGCCCTAACATCAAGTATGGCTGCAAAATATCCTTAAGTTTGCTGCATAAAATTAGATCTAAGCATAAAAGATATTAAGTAAATAAGATATAAAATAGCTCCATGCATCCAATGAACAAGACAAGAACAATGTATAAAAAGAATCTTATATTATATTAAAGAATGGGGCACCTGAGAGGAAAACAAGAAAGGTGTTTTCCAGTTCTCCTCAGTGGGATGGGTTCTTGGAAGTCCTCAGTGTTTCAGATCTAAGATTCCTCTCTTTGGTTAATGTGGAAAATCCTAGCAAACATGGAACTCAATGGGAGTTCAAAATGCAAACAAATGGAAATGGTGACCAAGAGTAGATCTAGTGTGATCTAATGCAATGGAGGTGACTAATGAATGGGGAAAACCCTTCTATTTATAACAAAATATTGGGGTGTTCTAGAACTTGGTGCATGAATAAAATATTATTAATCACATTCTAGAATCACCCTTTAGGAATATTTTATTATATTTGTTGGAGGGAAAAGGGTTTTTGACTTAGGTCAATTCCTTTATTTATAAATAACAAATAAATAAATGATTTATTTATTTTTTAAGGGAGATGAGGGGAATATAATTAAATAAATAATGGTTTATTTAATTATTTAAAAATGATTTAGTCAAATTTAACTAGGAATAGTATTTAAATAGTGATTTAAATAACTTATTATTAGGAAATAATTAAATAAATAATGATTTATTTAATTGATTACCTTGTTTTGGGTTAAATATGACCAAGAAATGTAAACAAATGTGGTGAAAGTGATTTTACTTTGGGTAAAATTGGTCTTACATGGTGTACTTGGGTTCATCTAACGATAATGGGTTAGATGACCAAAAAATGGTGTAACAGATTTCCCCCCAACGTACGAGTGTTAGGAGAAAATCGTATGACCGAAGTACGTTGTAAGAACTGAATCACGAAACAGTAAGAGAGAAATGAAAGAGAGGAATGTAAGGTAATCTAAAGTGGTGGAGGACTAGACCCTGAGGAGACGAGACTTACAGGTGAAACAAGTCTCAAGTGTATGATGTGGTACCAATGTGAAAGGCGGCGGGGGAGGCATACCTATGCCCGCCGAGACAATAGTACAAAGAATAAGGCACCCAGAAAACCACAGAACGTGATAGTAAAACCAGTGCTGGCCTAATCATGAGCCAGAAATCAAGAATGATGAATCCCACATACATGCGATGCCTAGAATAATCGTCAGGACTTATACAAAGATATGGTAGTACATGAGATACTAATATACCCAAATTCCCCCTACACACGGGGAAGGGCTCGCGAAATTGGACCGACACGTGCAAATCGAAGAGGTGCTGCAAGCGACTGAGGCCGATATCATCCAATGAGAGGAGCTGCATAAAGTGTTGGAATGAGGAAGTCATCCGGGTATGTGGGGAGCTACCTGCAGGGCCACCCCCTCTTGAGGGTTGAGACATCTCACACACGCCCGGGTATCACCAATAGTTGCTGCTGCTGCATCACTGAACCGTCAAGTGTATAGATCACGATCAGGCTAAAAAGAGCTCGAACCAAGGTATACTGCCCCCTAGACCTGACTTCTGGATTAAAGGAGCTGATGTCGACAGAAGTAGGGCCACCATGGGTGAGGCAAGAAGGGAACCCTAACTAAGGCATGAGAGAAAATAGTGGAGTGACGAACATATGGACACTAATGATGATGAAAATGAGGGGATACTAAGTGGCGGATGGACGACTTCCCTTGTTAGAGCATAAAAAGCAGGGATGGCTTGGCAGCGACTGACACAATATCAGGAGGGATAGGGAACAATGGGACTGAGGGCCATATTTTGAAACTCGAGGGGGGTACCAAGCAATGAAGGATGAAGGAATATAGCGGGATAAAAAGGGATGCGAGAGAGACTCCATGACTGATGATGACTCAACTCAGATGCTCTAAACAAGGGAGACTCGATGGTGCTGCCACACAGTAACGGTCCGATGGGGAACCATAAAAACATGAGTACAAGGGGGTAGCTCATGACGAAAATCAACACGAACAAAGACAATTAAGGAGGCAAAGTGGTGCCCCTAGGTACAAGTGTTGTAAGTGAAGGAATTCGAGTTTGAGGAGAGATGAAAAGGTCCTTCATGGACAAAATGTGTCCTAGTGAAGTATGGAAACATGAAAAATGAACAAACACCCATTTGAGTGCTCGGTGAGAGCTTTCCAACGGTTTAGACGGTTTTTCAAATGGGGCTACGGTTTGGTCGCAGCGGGCGAAAGAAAAAACAGGGGTTTTCTTCTAATAGTGTGTTTTCCCTCCAAAATCATTCATTTGCTTGTGGAGTTGTGGTGAATGTGGAGAGAAGGAGACTTGGGTACACTATGGACAGAGATCCAGGCAGATCAGGGTGTCCGTCATGCACTGGATAGACATGGGGTTCTGAAATTTTTGGAGAACCCTTTGATGAGGGCTGGAGAGCCCTTATTGGCCTGGATTATCAGTTATTGGGATCCGGATCAGGAGGTGTTTGTAGTGCAGGGTCACAGGATCGAGTTGACGGTCCAGGACGTGTCTTTCTTGACTGGTCTCCCACCATTGGGGATGGTGGGAAATACGCAGCCAGTGTTACCACGGGGGCGTAACATTATGGAGTTTGTGGAGCGACATTGTCGACCGAGTGTCCGAATCAAAGGGACTCGGATATCTATTGGGGAGCTAAAGAGGTTGGAGACCCGAGCAGTGGCCGCAGCAGTGTTGCGGATCTTGGGCAGTCAGGCGCTCCATCACATCACTGGAGGGCAGATGATGATTGTAGAGAGTGTGTTGGGTGGGACCTACTATGGGTGGGCCCAAATGATGTTGGTGTCGCTGAAATGACAGTTGTCGTTATGTAAGCGGCAAGTGAATCATGATTGTGCATATGGGACAGTATTGTGCTCTTTCTTCTTTGAGAAGATCCCGACCTTACGACCTCGTACACAGTTGCCTGATGGGGGCCTGAGAGAGCCCTGGATGCGTCAGTGGGGACGAATACTGAGTAGAGGAGGTGGAGGGGTGGTCGGGAAGGTGTTTCGACCAGAGTTCTTTGCCCATTGGGACCAGATGCCGTTATACATAGTTGACTATCCCTATAGTGGGATGAGTTATTGGGGAGATCCGGACTTGTCGCTGCCACCTGGTTGAGTATGGGGACCGGATGGTAAGTGAAAAGCAACTAATTTGTTATGTTCCTTTTTAAAGTTTGTGACTAGTATTCATGGTACTAATCCTTATATTGTTTGGGATGCAGATATAGCTCCGGTGAAACCGACCAGATATATGGGACAACCAACAGCAGCAGGTGCTACAGGCGCAAGTGGATCGAGGACAGGACAGAATGAAGAGATGGCCGCACTGGTGGAGGACCTCTGTCGTAGATGTGAGGGGCTACTGACCGGTGTGTCAGAGCATGGATGGCAGGATTTAGACGACCGATACATAGAGCTATGTATTGGGCTCCCCTCGGAATGGCGAGGGATCATGCGATGCATGGCGATGGCCGGGCAGACGGTGCATGATCTACAAGCTGCGGGAGCAGAGCCGTTGGCACGGGATCCTCCGGAGAGTGACTAGGTGTGGGGCAGGTGGTGCCCCCTATTAGTGATGTAGGGGAAAGTGGTGCCCCCCATTTTTGTAGTAGTGGTTTTTGTAACATGCTATGGGCATGTCATATGTTTCAAATTATATGGACTTTAACACACATGTTATATACATATGAGTTTTATGTGGATTTTGTGGATGCTATTGTCTTATGTGTGATAAATGCCAGTCTAGAGCATGGTTTGCGATCTGATCTACGTAGTGATTGTGACTTCTAGGGATGTGGTTGAATGAAATAAATCTAAATTCCCGTATCAAAAGTCTCACCCGTAAATATTGTCTAAACAGGATAGGATTATGCACACGGTAGACGCCATTAAGTTGTAAGACAATAAGCAGGGAATCTAAATAAACTTGCCGATGGAGGATGCGATGGGAGAGAGCATCAGCTAAGAGACCACGAACGGCATCATACTCAGCCTGGTTATTGGTGGCGGTGCCAATGCAGACCCCATTTGCAAGAACAAGGGTATGCACAGGGGTAAAGATGGCCCAGGCGGCTGAGGCGAGGTTTCGGGAATACCGACTCGCACCATCAGCGTAACCAATGTAATGAGTGGACAAGAGGGTCGAGGGAACAACATCGGAAGATAAGAGAAGTGAGGAAGATCGGGGACTTGTGTTGTGACGTACATCATAGAGACGGATGGGAGTATCGGGGTTAGGTGAAGAGAGGGGAAGGTGGTGGAAACCGCAAGAGGCTGCAAAGCTACCGAGATCATCGTTCATGGAGGAAAGGTGCAGAAATGGGTCATCAAGGGAGATGAAAGAAGAGCAAGTAAAAATATGGTCAAAACATGAAGAGCCCAAGAATGGCGTTGAAGGGGGATCAGAGGAAAAAGGCAGAGTGGATACGGAGGGGATGTACTCCGAGAGTTGGGCGGATGATGATAGGTACAAGATAGGAGCAGCAGATTCAGACATCTCAACATCAGGGGGAAGGATGTCAATGGTGGCTGGAGGATCCTTGAGTAAACTCGAGGCATACTGAGCAAGGATGGGCGAGGCGGATTGATTCTGTTCCACTTCATACTCACGAATGACCTCTAAAGATGTGCGGTAATGCGTGAGGTGAGGATAATGGTGAGAATAATGGCCATGGACAACACATAAAGCGCAGGGTTTGTTGGTGCGAAGGGCTTTTGGGTTCTTGGGTATGGGGGCAGAGGAAACAGAGGTTTCCGGGGCTGACTATTCAGGGAATGCTACTTTGACCATGGGTTGGAGACAGGGCAACTTAGGACAAGTATGGGTGGCATGACCGACAGCATCACACAAAGTGCAAGGCTTGGTGGGTGGAGGGGGAGTAGGATCGAGAGCGGTGGCTTTATCTTGGGATGCCCCCCTGCGAGTTTTTCTTTTCTTACCCGTAGCAGTCTCAGCATGAGGAGGGTCATGCGACGGGGCTAGAGGTACCGTAGCAGTGGGAGGAGCAATGGGAATCGGTTGAACTGGTGTCACAGCAATGCATGGTTTAGGGTGGCCGGGAGGGGTTTCGGTTGGAGGAGTAAGATACCATACCAGTATGCCCAAAGTTAAATTAGGTAGGGAAAGGGTGGCCATGATAGGAACCGAATAGACGCCAGGGGGAGGGCCAAGGAAAGGGATTTGATCGGCAGAGTAATGGCTAGGAGGGATGGTTCCTAAATGGGGGAGGCTGGAGGGAACCGAGGCGAGAGGATAAGGAGGTTCTGGGGTGTGAGGGGGAGGTGAAGGACCTAGTGGGAGAGTAAGAAACAGCTAAGGAGAAGGGCTAGGAGTAGGGTGAGTCGGATGAGGTGGTGGTTGCTGACTAGCCAGAGCAGGTTGCGGGAGGGAAGCCTGAGAAGATTGCATCATGCAAACATTCGCCGACTTAGGATCAGAGATAGGAGGAGGGGGGGGACTAGGGAAGGTGCCAAGCAAAGAGGAGTCTTTGTAGATGCCAGGGGAGACACTGGTCAAAGAATCGACAATTTTCTTATTGGTGATAGTAGAAATGGTGGACTCAGGTGAGGTCTGAGATTTAGGTTCATGATACGACAACTGGTCAATGGTGATGATCTTGCCATTATGAGGGAAAAACATCTTGCGGTGGACTGCGGATGGGACGGAAGACATGGCATAGGTGTAACTATGCCCCAAAAGGATTTTGTAGTCGAGAGGGGCATCGATAAATTCAACGTCGACACAGACAGTCTTACCGGCAAGGGTGATAGGGAAGTTACGAAAAATACCAATGGGTTGGGAGGTATGTCCATCCCACGCACGGAGGGTGATGGTGGAAGGGGCCATCTGAGGGGATTCGAGTTGTTTCCAAATCGAAGCGGACATTACACAGGTAGATGTTCCCTCATCAATAATACAACGAGCGACACTGGCATTTTGGATTTTGACTGGGATTTGGAAAGAAAATGAAGGAGGAAGATGGGGATGGTTGTTGAAAATGCAACAAGATGATGGAGCTTAGTGAAATGAAGTCGCCTTCACTAAGTGGGCCCGCAGGCTATTTTTGGCGCAAAGTCTATTTTTAGACTATGTCTATTTTTAGACATATGGATCATGGTCTATGAGTTGCGGGATGATATTTATGGATGATTGGTCGAGTTGGTAAAAATATATGGACCTCTATTTTTAGACATTGGGCGGTTTCTATTTTTAGACTATCGGGCTAAAAATAGAACAGTCAAATATTATTAACCCTTAATAATATTTAGACTATAAACATTATCTTATCCTCTTGGAGCACTTCAGTTTGATGCTTGGATGTGGCACATGCAGCTGACAGAAAGAAATACACTTTTCCTAAGGGTTAGTTGAGCTATTGCATGGTTGACTTCAGTTAGAACTCATGTGGCAGAGTTTGGTGGAGTTGATGAGACAGTTGGTGGAGTTGTGTTCGGTTTAACTTAGTTGAACTAGTTGTATTTATTCTAACTGAAAAATACACTAGTGATGAGTGGTGTGAATTAATTATTAATTAATTCACTAATTATTAACTCATAAATCAACTAAAGAACACATCGGTTAACTGCAATGCATGGACAGTTCAGTGGAGACCAGTGTTAGAGGTGGGTGAAAGGGTGAGTCTACTATCGGTTGTGACTATTGGCTGTGCATGAGATTTGCACACACATTGATGGAGATTGCCAATGAGGATTGCGCAGTTGGAGCTAGTGGGATTCGAACTTGGATCTCATCATTAATAAACTTGGATTGCGCAGTAGAGGCAGGCAGACTTGTGGAGGAGATTTGAACCTGTGACTAGTTCACTTTCCATACTAGTTTTGTGTGTAGCATTGAGATAGTGCTGAGAGCTGTGAGAGCTTTGTGCTATGTATTTTTACATGTTCTCTATCATTATAATATACAGATAGTTGGGGGTTTTCAGCTGTAAGCTTTCCCCATTACATACTGTGTTATATGTGTGCTTGATTATGTTTTAATGTGCGCATGCGAATGCTTCTATTTCCGCATATTGATGATCAATTGTAGAAGAGGTTATGTATTATGCATGAAGCTTAAATAGTGTGTAATCAGGATAATCTCGGTGAATAATTCAGCTATTATTCAAATTTCTACATGGTATCAGAGCGAGAATTGATCATTGGATCTATTACAGTGATTACAATTTATTTCGGTACACAGAGTCTGTAAGCGGGCCAGGTAGCCTCTGGATCCATCCTTTATTTGAAAGGTGATATATCCAGTAAATGCCCCTACAGTCGATCTATGTGCTAGAAACACTTTGTTCTCACAGATCGGAAGTGGTTGAGTTTTGAGCTGGTGGAATTCGAATTTGCAGCAGTTTTCTTGGTGTCGAAGTCAAAATGTCTTTCAGCGGATTGCGACTGGAGTATGCCCTTGAGGGCAGCTCGAATTATGTTGCATGGAAGGACAAAATAGAGGCAGTATTAGATGATAACGAGCTGAAGGATTTCATAGAGGCTGAGGTCCCAAAGCCTACTGATGTTGCTCAAGTTGAGGCTTGGCAAAAGAAGATGGAAAAATGTCGAAGGATTCTGTTGGAGGGCGTGAAGGATCACATTGTATCTAGCATGCATGGAAAAGCTTCTCCATACATGATGTGGAAAGCATTGACAGATTTATTCCAAAGCAAGAGCGACCAGAGGAAGTTGGCACTCAAGGATAAACTCAGACACATAAAGATGGAGAAAGGCGACAGTATGCCCAAGTACCTCACGAAGTTCATCCAATGCAGGGATGAGCTGGGAAGTGCGGGGGTGACTGTATATGATGAGGAATTGGTGAGCTTGGCTCTCCTTGGTCTTCCGAAGAGTTGGCATGCCTATCAGGATTCTGTCAATGGTCGGGAGAAATTGCCAGGATGGGAGCGACTTTGGTCGGATCTTGTGCAAGAGGAGATAAGGCGGAATACCAGGGACGGATCTTCATCAAAGGCATCTGATGAAGAAAATTTCACTTTGGCTGCCAAAGAAAAGAAGGGGAAGAGCAAGAAAGCTTCTCATTCCGGTGCGAAAGGAAAGAAGCAAGACATGTCCAAGGTGAAGTGCTTTCACTGTCACCAACACGGACATTATGCCACAAATTGTCCACAGAAGAAGAAAAATAAGCAGGCTGCTGGGACTGCAGCTGGAGAGGCCTTAGCCTCGCAGTTTGAGCTGGATTTTTCGTTGATCGCATGCTTGGTCTCAAGTGTGATGGGTTCAGTGTGGTTTCTTGACAGTGGTGCGTCTTTTCACATGACAGGAGATCGAGATTTGTTTACTGATCTGGATGAGAAAGATATTGGAGTGCACATCGAGATGGGCGATGATGGTAGATACAGTGCGACCGGTATCGGTACCATTTCCTTTGAGAGGGAGTCTGGTAAACCCTTCGTATTGAAGGAAGTGATGCATGTTCGAGGATTGAAGAAGAATCTTATCTCTGTGGCGATGTTAGAAGACAAGGGATATGATGTTGTCTTTAGCGAGGGAAAGGCTTTCATGTGCAGTAAGGCAACTGGTGAGACCCAGAGGATAGGGGTTCGAGTTAAGAACCTTTATCAATTGCAGGTAGATGGCTGCGCAGCAATGGCAGGCAAGGCAGAAGGAGTGGTGAGCCGGGATGATGGCGAGTTGTGGCACCGGAGATTGGGCCACCTTCACCATGGAGCTTTGAAGATATTGCAGCATATTTCTACTGGGCTTCCTAAGGGCACTCTTGCGCAGTCAGATCAGTGCAAGGGGTGTACCTTGGGAAAATTTGTGAAAGCCACCTTTCACGAGAAGGATAGTCGTGCCACGACGATCCTTGAGAGAATTCACACAGACGTGTGTGGACCTTTCTCAGTAGCTTCGACAGCAAAGCACAAGTACTATGCGATCTTTGTTGATGATTTCTCTCGGAAGTGCTGGATCTTCTTCATGTAGAAGAAGAGCAATACATACTCAAAGTTATGTGAGTTCAAGGCGCTGGTTGAGAAGGAATCAGGGAAGCATGTGAAGGCTCTTAGGAGCGAAAATGGTGGTGAATTCATCTCTGCTGAATTCAAGGACTTTGGCAGCGCAGAAGGGATTCGGAGAGAGCTCATCGCACCCCATAACCCACAGTAGAACGAGGTTGCTGAGCGGAAGAATAGAATGATCGTGGGTGCTGCACGGGCGATTTTGCATGATCAGGGCCTACCCCTTCACTTGTGGGCGGAGGCATGCAATACTGTAGTATATGTGCAGAACCGTTGTCCTCACAAGATACTTGGCATGAGTACACCGGAGGAGGCGTTTTTTGGTAAGAGACCTGATATTTCCCATTTGAGGATTTTTGGTTCACCTGTCTACTTGCATGTGACAAAGGATGCCAAAAAGAAGATGGATCTGACCGCAGAGGTTGGAATATTTGTGGGGTACACTGATACGCCCCACAACTATCGTGTGTATTTTCCAGACAGTCGCAAGACTGTTGTGTGACGGGATATCAAATTTTAGGAGGAGAAAGCCATGCAGTGTTCGCTTGAGAGGGAGCCACACTTGCATGCAGATGAGGAGCTATTAGTTCCTAAGGATGAGCTTCCAGATGTGGATCAGCCACAAGAGGAAGTTCATGGAGTGGAAGAGACCACTCATGCAGCGCCAACCATCAGAGGGCGCAAGTGCACTACAAAAGCTGAGCGATTGGCTCAAGATGCAGAGAAGGTTGTAGGACCACCTACAACACAGCGCAGATAGAGACAGTCACCAGACCGGTACACTGGATACATGGCTCTTGTTAGCAAATGTGTTGTGACAGAGCCATCCTCTTTCGAGGAAGCTGTGGAGGACCCCGCATGGGTAGATGCAATGGTGGAAGAGTATGATTCTATTGTCAGAAAAAGTGCATGGGAGATTGTCCCGCGACCGGAAGGAAAATTAGTGGTGGGTTTGCAATGGATCTACAAAGTGAAGCAGGCGGCTGACGGGAGTGTGGAGAAGTACAAGGCAAGATTTGTTGCTTGAGGCTTCTCACAGATATAGGGGATCGATTATGAGGAGAATTTTGCACCTGTCGCAAGGTACTCTTCCATATGGACGATCCTAGCTCTCTCAGCGCAGATGGGGTGGCACATCCATCAGATGGATGTGGAGACTGCGTTCCTCAATGGAGTCATTTACGAGGAGGTGTACATAGAGTAGCCCGAAGGTTTCGAGATCTTCAGCAGTGAGTCGCATGTGTGCAGACTCAAGAGAGCACTGTATGGGTTGAAACAAGCACCTTGTGCTTGGTACACACGGATAGACAGTTATTTCACTGGACTTGGATTCTCCAAGAGTGAGGCGGATCCTAACCTGTACCAGATTGTGGTGGAGGGGAAGTTGCTGATCATTGTACTGTATGTAGATGATCTGATTTTGATGGGTGATGAGTTGTTGATACTTTCATGCAAGGAGGATCTTGCAAGAGAGTTTGAGATGAAGGACTTGGGCCTCCTTCATTATTTCCTGGGATTGGAAATTTGGCAGCGCAGTGATGGACTGTTTGTTTCTCAGGGTAAGTATGCCCGGGAGATACTGGAGAAGTTCAACATGCATGGCTGCAAGCCTGTTGATACTCCTCTTCTTAGAGGTTGGAGGAAGGAGGATGCTACTTCAGCGGAGGTAGTGGATGCCACTGTTTATCGACAGTTGGTGGGGTCGCTTATGTATCTGGTCAATACACGACCTGATATATGCTATGCTATTAACCAGCTTTCACAAGCTATGGTTAAGCCTACCAAGCTCTTCTAGAAGGCAGGAAAGCATGTATTGCATTATCTTAGAGGCACATCGGGATATGGATTGTGGTACAGACAGGAGGATGAGGTGAAGCTATGTGGCTTCACGGATGCAGATTGGGTAGGGAGCCCAACGGACAGAAAGAGCACATCTGGAGGGATCTTCAGTATCGGGTCGACAGCAGTTTCTTGGTACAGCAGGAAGCAGAGATCCGTGGCACTCAGTTCAGCAGAGGCTGAGTATATGGCAGCAAGCTTGGCTGCATGCGAGGCCATATGGATGAGGAAGATCCTGGTTGGGTTGTTCGGGTCACACTTGGAGCCTACTGTGATTTATTGTGATAACCAAAGTTGCATTAAACTCTCGGCTAATCCAATATTTCATGATAGATCCAAACACATCGACATCAGGTACCATCATATCAGAGATTGTGTGCAGCGAAGAATCATGTTACTTTCATATATTCCCACGGAGGATCAGGATGCTGATATCTTGATGAAGGTGCTCACCAGGAGAAAATTCGAATACCACAGAGGCAGGATAGGGGTTTTAGATAATCCATATCTTTTTTAGAGGGAGTGTTGAAAATGCAACAAGATGATGGAGCTTAGTGAAATGAAGTCGCCTTCACTAAGTGGGCCCGCAGGCTATTTTTGGCACAAAGTCTATTTTTAGACTATGTCTATTTTTAGACATATGGATCATGGTCTATGAGTTGCAGGATGATATTTATGGATGATTGGTCGAGTTGGTAAAAATATATGGACCTCTATTTTTATACATTGGGCGGTTTCTATTTTTAGACTGTCGGGCTAAAAATAGAACAGTCAAATATTATTAACCCTTAATAATATTTAGACTATAAACATTATCTTTTCCTCTTGGAGCACTTCAGTTTGATGCTTGGATGTGGCACATGCAGTTGACAGAAGGAAATACGCTTTTCCTAAGGGTTAGTTGAGCTATTGCATGGTTGACTTCAGTTAGAACTCATGTGGCAGAGTTTGGTGGAGTTGATGAGACAGTTAGCGGAGTTGTGTTCTGTTTAACTTAGTTGAACTGGTTGTATTTAGTCTAACTGACAAATACAGTAGTGATGAGAGGTGTGAATTAATTATTAATTAATTCACTAATTATTAACTCATAAATCAACTAAAGAACACATCAGTTAACTGCAATGCATGGACAGTTCAGTGGAGACCAGTGTTAGAGGTGGGTGAAAGGGTGAGTCTACTATCAGTTGTGACTATTGGCTGTGCATGAGATTTTCACACACATTGATGGAGATTTCCAATGAGGATTGCGCAGTTGGAGCTAGTGGGATTCGAACTTGGATCTCATCATTAATCAACTTGGATTGCACAGTAGAGGAAGGCAGACTTGTGGAGGAGATTTGAACCTGTGACTAGTTCACTTTCCATACTAGTTTTGTGTGTAGCATTGAGATAGTGCTGAGAGCTGTGAGAGCTTTGTGCTATGTATTGTTACATTTTCTCTATCATTATAATATACAGATAGTTGGGGGTTTTCAGCTATTGCTTTCCCCAATACATCCTATGTTGATATGTGTGCTTGATTATGTTTTAATGAGAGCATGCGACTGTTTCTATTTCCGCATATTGATGATCAATTGTAGAAGAGGTTATGTATTATGCATGAAGCTTAAATAGTGTGTAATCAGGATAATCTCGGTGAATAATTCAGCAAATTATTCAAATTTCTACAATGGTCTGACTGACGGGCGTCGAAAACAATTAATAGGTCATCAGCAGGATCTACAGCACCCACGGCAGATAGTAGAGCTTTCTTTTGAGAAGGACACGACTGGAGGAGTTCCAGTGTTGAAATTGCAGCTAGAGATTGTTGTGTAGATTAATCCGTCTTGCGGACAAGACCGATCTCTCTAGTACTAAAAGTAACTAGCAACAAACAGCCAATTATACTAATCTCTCTCTAAGCATACAAGATTCATAAAAACACTATATAGGTGTAAGGCCTACCTTATGTCCAGCGCTTGCTTGATCTCGTTGAAGTCCTTCCCGTGCACTTGAAAGAACGTTCCTCATGAATCTGCAGTCACAAACAAGCAAAAAGATTACACAGCACCTATATAGACATTATTATAAATCATACTCATCATAATGATCAAGGAATTTATGAAGTAAACCATAAATAGACAGTTTAATGAGATAAATGAGTATATTTCTATTAACTTCAAATTAAGAAAACCTTTACAACCTGTGCCTTGATGTCGTGCAGGTCCTCCCGGGGTCCGAAGCAGGAATCTCTTCTAATTTGACAAGCATTGCACTCTTTGAACCAAGACCAATAGAGGTGAGTGATTTAACCTCACAGAAAGTCTTAGTTAGCTAAGTCTTAATCTCAACAGAATTTAACTTCAAATATCTTAAGCTTGAACTCCCCTTTGAGGCTACCCAAGGCCTCTTTTTATAATGGAAAAGAGGAGGTTTTCTATTCCAAATATGAAGGGATAGAATCCTCCTTCAAAGGGATTAGCTCCTTACATCAAGGGGTTAGCTCCATCAAGTGAGGGATGCATGAACCTTCTCAAAGCGTATCCATTCCCGAAAATTCCCATCTAGAATATTCTAGAATTCATCTGAAATCCACTTTTTATCTTTACTTTCTCGCCTTTTTGAGTTTTACAGAGGTCCGCACCCATGACACAAAGAACGTGCGGTATGGTTCCGCAGGAGAGCTGAACTTTAGGTGCGGGACCGCAGGCAATGAATAGAGAAAGTGCGATACCAATGTTTAGGGGATTTTTAGGAACTTTTATCTGATTTTGAAAGCTTGACATGAGGAGTTGATATGTTAGACTTGCAAAAGGAATAAGTATGAGTAATAATGAGCTCATACTCATAGCAAAATGTCAGGATGACAGTTTTTAGTGTAACAAATTGCCCCCTAAAGTGAAAAGTCTGGAATAGATGAAGCTGAAGTCTGTCATATATGAAGAGTGCAGTACTTTATCATTTCAAAGATCATCCTGTGGACACCCCATTCGGAACCTGTAAAAAACATTCAATGCAAAATATATAGATATATATGTCATCACTGAGGTAGGCATTCCCATACTCAGATTAAAACTAACTAGAAACTAACTCAAATCGTTCTGATACAGGAATGATTTTAATATTACATCAATAGTGTAGACACAACATGGGCGTAGCCATCTGTAATGAATAGTCTACTGTATAATAATAAAATTCCTCGCAGCCTGGATGGTGGAAACTAGATCTAGGGTCTTGATTTCCGCATCTCGAACTAGTACGATTCTATTCATGTGAATAAATGTGTTGAAGTCGAACATGGTAGAAACCACTTGATTACCAGTCAATGATGTAAACTGTTAACAAGTGTGAGAGTAACCACCAGTAATGTCAATGGCTCTCAAAGTACTTAGTACAATCCATGAAATGTGAATGAATGAGCTGAAGTCGAACATGTCACGGAATCATTCGATCGAAGGTCAATGATTCAACCTGTCGTCGAAGGCGAGAAACCTGCCATTGAGGCATGCAGATTTCAAGGTACTGACGATTTCTGGATCAACTTCCTAGATAATGAGCTGTCGTCGATAGAAAGTGATCTGTTGTAGGCAAGCCCACAACACGAAATCATAGATCAAGTTTTGAAAATATATTGGCAAGGACTGACTCAGGGATGGTCAAAATGGATGACGGATATTTTGCAGATGAATGGTTTATTTTAACTATCCTCTTGAACACATAACGACACTGCAGATGGTTTGGTGACAATTGACCCAAAGCTAATACCCAGAAACCGGTTGAAGACTTTCAATATGGTTTGATTAACTGTTAGGCAAAGGATTTCCCAACCCAGGTGAATGAAAGTGTCGTGTTCAAGAGTGGTTGACTGAATTTTCGAAAAATTTACAATACAACAAACACGCCCATTTTTCTCTCTTTTTTCCCCCACCATTTCTGGCAAGTACCTCTTTATTTTTGACAAGCTTGAGGAGGATAACATTTTCTTGCTTATAAGCTCATCCTTCGGATGAGTCCAACTTAGTTTAAGATTCGAACCCTAAGAAGGAGTGGTTCGTTCCTGTTTAAAAATTGAACAGGTCCTTTACTGTTAAGTTTTAATGAGTCCAGTATAGGAGAAACTCGGTGTTTTTCAGTTTTAGGGAGTCAAAAGAAAAACTTAAGAAAACTCCATGGGTGTACTTTTTCGTAAATTTAGTCTCTCGAGCCCGAAAAAGGATAAAATAATGCGGGAGAGAACTCTATTGACCATAATTAGTCAATGTATACCTTTTTCGTAAATAGTCCATTTCAGTCCGTAAAAGGGGTAAACTTATACTGAAGGGACGATCATTCATTTACTTTAACGAGTTCGAATAATCAAGTGCTCGGCAATATTTTCATGTTTAGAGAGTCTGAAAAGGGCTTAAAAGAGGACTCCAATGTTTCGCTTTTTCGTAAATTTTTGAAAGAGTCCAAAAAAGTGATAAAAGTATGCTCTTTGTTGAAAAATGATCAGTTTTCCTGAAAAATCCAATTTCTGCACAAAAAATTGAAACATTACACATACCTGTTTAAGATAAGTAAAAATGCTTTCAAAAATACCCTTTTTAAAGTGAAAAATAAATAAATTAAAAATTCATCCATTCGAAAAAACTTATAAAAAGGTCTTTTTCAATTTCATTTTTACCATTCAGTTCCAGAGTGAAAAGTAAAAAGCTTTTGGGTAAGAAAGTTCCTGTGAATATTCTGGAAAATATGTCCATTGGAATTAAGAACCATTAGTCCCAGGTAATCCACAACCTCTCAATCTTGTTTTTCATCCGTTTCAAATTTGTTTTTATGCTTTAGTTTGTATTTTTAGGGCAAAAAATGGTTTAAAATTTCGCCCGCGGGGTCCGCAGGTGTGACACACATTACCTGCGGACCCCGACTTTTTTCTATAAAGAAAAAGTCATGGGTGCCGCACCCGACACACAGCACGCATGTGTATCTACGCACTGTTTACAAAGCGTAGGTGCGGTACCCGCGTGGTTGGATTTAAAACATTCATTTCTCATTTTCTTGCCAAAAAATTTCAAATAAGATTGTTCTAACTTGCCTTTTTATGTATTGTAGGATTGACAAGATGCTGATCTGGAGAGAACGTGAGCACGAGGAAGTGGATGAAGCCGTAATACTCCATTTTCCCACACAATAGGCATTAAAAGCATGTGGCTTGTACAAATTTTGGGCCATCTCAGGCATGAGGGCACAAGTAGAACTCCTGACATGGTTGGTGAACAGATGGAATGTGCAGGACCAGTGCTTCTTTATTGGTGGCCACCGGCTCGAAATTGAGATGGAGGATATATATTTCTTGACTGGTTTTTCCAAGAGGGGCGAACAAGTTTCTTTGTTTGGGACTAGGCCAGGTGGCCAATCTGTTGCTAGTCTCCAACCAGAATTCTGCAATGACCAGGCAAATCCTTGGGACAAACAGATTGATATAAAACACATCATCCGCCCTGAATTGAAAGTTATTGCTTTTACTGTTACCAAACTGTGTGGAAGTGTTGCGCTTCATGTAGCTACTGGTTCCCAAATGCGTATTGCCGTGGACTGTTTTCGCGGAACCATCTTTAACTGGTGTGAAGCTGTGTTGGCTAATGTAAAAGGCCAACTAACCAGAGCAAAAAATGGGAAACTGAATAACTTTGGATACGGATCCATTGTTATTTCTTTTGCTCTAGAGAGGATCCCACTGTTAGCTCCACAGAGTATTGCTGTTGATGCCGGTCGACTTCGAGAAGCGAGAATGGTTCGTTGGTCCGCATTGATGGCTCGTCATGCTATTGAGGGTACTGAGATTGTGCGATTTCCTTCTTCATATTTTCGTTGGCTGGATCGCCAAATTTTTGTGATAGAGGATTTTCCATATGCCGAGATAGATTTCTACGGTGACCGAGAGATGGCTCTCCCAGCAAGGGAACAGTGGGATGATTCAGGTAAAACCATTTTTCAACGTTTGCTAAATTCTACTTTTTTTATATATTTTTATCGTCTTGAAAACTAATAACCAAAAGTTTTTGAATACAGATGTGGGTCCACAACGACCAGCCCATCTCTAACCTTACGAGAGAAGACAACCAGTTGCAGCCGCACCAGCCCCAGCAGGCCAATCAGCGGAGATTATGACTGATTTAGAGCATCATCTAGAGCGTTTGACTCTAGATATTCCAGAGACGAGTATAGATGAAATTCCACTCAGGTTGCAGAGATATGTGATTGGAGTTCCAGGACCTTTTAGGAGGTTCCTATGCAGGGTAGCTCGGGTAGTGGTTTCTTATCGTGATCACCATCAGTGATGGGATGATTGTGTAGACTCATATTTTTGACTTTTGTATTATCATTTTTGCCGATCATAAGCTGTTTCCAACCTATGATCGAAGACGATGTATATTTTTTGAAAACACTCCTATACTATGATATATCACTATTTGTTGGCTATCTGTGTACACATATGAATGTTGTTTGATTTACTACTTTTGATTATTGCAAATGTCTATTTATCATACTAGAAGCAATTGAATCTGCTAATGTATTTAAATGTCTTGGAATATGTTGATATTCAATGTAATCAAATTCACGTTCCAAGAGACGAACTCTTAAAAATAACCGTAATAACACTGGATTTCTAATGGTATAAACTCTATTTAATTGTAATACAACAAGTTCAGAATCCAACCTAACAATCAAACTCCGAATTCCAAATGATATGGATTTAGATAATAACTCAATCACTGCACTATACTCGGCAATGTTATTTGTTGTTTGACCAAGGCTTACCCCATGCATGGATACTAACTCGTCAGAGGGTGAATAGATAACCCAGGCTGCGGAAGAAATGTTCTGTGTACTACGACAAGCACCATCAGCAAAACCAATGTAGGTTTGAAGAGACGTCGACATCTGCAATATCAAGAGTAAAAATCAGATAAGCAGGGATAGTGATAAAAACACACTCTCTAAACTAGGCACACTTTTCTAATCTAAAACACACCAGCAGTAAAGAAATCTAAACTAACAAAATCTCCACACCACATTTAAGCATAATATCACTTTAGATAGAGCCCATTTCTGGGTTTATCCAAAGGAACACTGTCAA
This sequence comes from Pinus albicaulis, assembly GCA_034641835.2. Classification (NCBI taxonomy): domain Eukaryota; kingdom Viridiplantae; phylum Streptophyta; class Pinopsida; order Pinales; family Pinaceae; genus Pinus; species Pinus albicaulis. Next base: position 918,733,998 of record CM076573.1, on the reverse strand, counting down.
AATCTATCAACTCATAAGCCCCTTTTGCTAACTTTCGTTTAACAATGTAAGGACCATGCCACATAGGCACGAATTTCCCAGCTCCTAGCTTGTCGTTAGCTTGATCATAAAGTAAAACTAGGTCTCCTTCTAAAAAATTTTGAGGGGTCACACTTCTATCATACTGAGCTTTTATCCTTTTAACATGAGCCTCGTTTGCTATTGCAACATTTCGTCGATTCTCATCTAATTGGGCTAAGTACAAGAAACATTTTTCCTCTTCAGACGTAGCTGGAAGTAATTTTACGGCTAATTTTAGTGACGGTATTTCGCATTCAATCGGCAACACAACTTCCAAACCGTAAACCAGTTGAAAAGGAGTGAAACCCGTTGATGTTTTGACTAAGGTTCGATATGCCCAAAGCGCTGAAAATAACATGGAATGCCAATTCGTCTTGTGAATACCAATGATTCGTTTGATCATGGTGACTAAAAATTTGTTAATGGCTTCAACCAGACCATTGGCTTGCGGATAATATGGAGTGGAACTATCGTGGCGCAGGCCCAGTTGGTCTGTTAGTTCAGTCATCATGACATTCCGAAAGTGACTTCCATGATCCGTAATAATAGCTTGGGGAACACCGAACCTGGAAATTATGTGATTAAATACGAATGTTGCAGCAGTCTTGCTGTCAGCTGAAAATGTAGGCATTGCCTTGGCCCATTTTGTAAAATAATCTACTGCTAGGATAATATAGGCATGCCCCCCGGCTGAGTGAGGGTTACATGTAATAAAATTGATACCCCATTTTGCGAAAGGACCAACAGCAATTATAGGGTGAAGAGGAGCGGGTGGCACGCACATTTTTCAATCAAAAATTTGACAGTTATGGCATGTCCGAACCGTATAAATGCAATCTTTGAATAACATTGGCTAGAAATAACCTGCACGCAATATCTTTTGGGCTGTGGCATACCCAGACATGTGACCACCACATGCTCCAGAATGGCAGTCATTTAACACCTTTTCAGCTTCTTCATGAGTTAGACAACATCGCAAAACAGAATCCGCTCCACGACGATAAAGTGTATCACCAATGATATTATACTGTTGGGATTGGAAGCGTATTTTCCGTCGCTGAGTTCGTGAGATGTCAGGCCGAAAAGATTGGGTTTGGAGATAAATGATAATATCTCCATACCATGGATCAAGTGTACTGATAAGAAACAAAGATTCATCCGCAATGGACTCTTCTGCCACTGTTTCAGTATCAGTAGAGGGGAAATCACACATCAGTTCTGCAAATACCAAAGATTTCTTTGCCTTGGATTTTTCAAATTCCAAGTCAAATTCCTGCAGGATAACTATCCATTTGGAATATTTTCCCCCTAGCAATTGTTTGGTCAAAATATATATCATAGGGTTGCAATTAGAAATTACCGTGGTTTTACGTAACAAGATGTAATGTCTAAAACGTTGGACAGCTTGAACAGCTGCCAAGGCCAATTTATCCACATGTGTGTATTTGATTTCAGTCGGATGCAGATTCCAACTAAGATAATAAATCACATGTTCATTGTGAGATTCATCTTCCTGAACTAGTACCATCCCAATGGTGGAATGTGAAGCAGCGAGGTACAAAATGTAACCTTGGTTGTAGTTGGGAGGATGCAGTAACGGTGCATGGGTCAACGCGTGTTCAGGGTAAATCAGATGCGATCGAGCGATCTCATCCCGAAAGATGGAGGTCTTGTTTAGTAATAGGGTAAAACCCTTTGTAAGCCTCAGCATAGTTAAGGACTAATCTCACACGTAAGAAAATTTTGCTCCTACGAGGCACCGTTGGCGTAAAAGTGAAGGAGGCAACAACAATGGCCGACCTTCGATGTATCAATATGAATACCTATTATAAGACCAATAAATCTACATCATTGACGATTCTCTGGAAAACACATTTATGGGATTCAAACACCATTAGTATTTCATCTCCACCCAAATTGCTTTGTAAAAAATGGTGTAAGATGTTTCTAAACCCTACGTAATGAATGAGCAGGTAAATCATCAAGATATGGCTGAACAATGTGCTTAATGTCATGAAATGCATAAGACATAGCCCGTTGAAAAGTTGCTCCAGCGTTCTTTAATCCAAAAGGTAGTTTACAGTAAGGAAACGTTCCCCATGGACAAATAAAATATGTTTTCGGTTGATCTGCAGGGAGTATGTTTATTTGATTGTAGCCAGAAAATCCATCCATGAAGGAAAAAAATTCATTGCCAGCACAATCATCGATTATTTGATCGATATAGGGAGTTGGATAATTATCTTTTGGACACGCTCGATTAATATCCCTATAATCGATGCATACTCTTATCGTTCCTTGTTTTTTAGTCACAGGAACAATATTCGATACCCAATCCGTTAAGGGAATTGGATAAATGAATCCTGCTCGAAGTAATTTTTCAACTTCTGCTTTTATACCAACAGCTTTTCTAGGATGAATTTGACGTAATCGTTGACGAACAGGTTTAGCATCCGGGTAAGTCTTAATTTCATGAACAACGATCGATGGATCAATTCCTAGCATTTCTTCATAAGACCAGGCAAACATGTCACGGAATTCTTGAAATAGGGCTTTATAAGTCTGAATTCCTTCATCTGTACAACAAGCACCTATATGAATGTTTTCAATTATTCCAGGTTTTACTGAAATGTCAGTTGGAACCGTTCTAGATATATTTTCCAAATTTAACTCAGAATCAGGATTTTGCAATGGATTCTGAGGTTCCTTGACATATTCAGCAGTAAAAATTGAAGCGAAATCATCTTCAAAATGATATAATTCAAGTAAAAATGAAGATCGGTGATGTAGATCTTCCCATGGTAAATCATCAACAGACAAAAACTCACGAATTTGCTCATCTGTATGAACAAGTTCAGGAACTGTCGTTGTAACTGAACTAGATATAGAAAATGATTCCTCTTGGATCCCATTCATTGGATCAATTTCGGTTGAAAAAGGGTCGTAAAATGACTGTACTGCCTGGTACGCAATTTCAAATGGACTCAAAGGCATCACGCCATCAAATGAATCTATCTCGGATTCTGAAGGTATAATCCAAGGATCATCAAACATAACAGTGTCTGACGAAATCATGTGAATACTTGCAGTAGAAGGCGATACGTTAGGAGGAGGAAAGGAAAAAGTTCCTAGTAAACCAGAATCTTTAATCAAACCCACTCCAACATCCTTATAAGGGATAGTCGTTTTACCAACATGCTGGATTGTTTCTGTAGAGGCTGGGTCAGACGAGAAATAAGTTAACTGATCTATTGTCACGATATTTCCTTGATATGGAAATTTTATGAGTCGAAAGACCGAAGAAACAACAACAGTCATAGCATAGGACCAACTACGACCTAGAAGAAGGTTGTAATCTAGAGGGGCATCAACCACTTCCACATCTAGATTAACGATTTTACCTTCGACCCCTATGGGTAAATCCTGCAAAATACCAAAAGGTTGAAAACCTCGACCATCAAAAGCCTTTAGAATTGTCAGAGATTGGTTAAGTGTAGGAGAACCAAGTGATTTCCAACACTGAATCGACATAATACACGTTGAAGCTCCCTCATCAATCACAGTCCGAAAGATTGGTCTGTTTTTTACTAACACTGGAATCTGGAAAGCCATTTGGTGAGGTAGGCGAGGTGTACTATTTTCTAAATCAAAGATTATAAGGTTAGAATCCTGAACATCGACAGCTCCTATGGCAGACAATAATAATTTACGTTGTGCTGGACACGATTGCAGCACTTCCAAAGCCGACATTGCTGAAGGAGAAACAAATAAGTCTTCAACAATGATGATAGTCTTACTGAGAGCGCGGACCAGAAACAGGAGGAGATGTAGTTGATGTATTTGCATTAGAAGATTTTGATTCTTTACCATCAACAGGATTCTTACTACCGTAATCTTGCGATCGCGTCGCAATCCTTACATGAGACATCATCATAATAGGCTCTTCTAAAGTAGTCGAGGAAGAACAAATCATCTTACTATCTTGAATTGGAAAAGGATCCTTCAAGACAGCAGGTTGTTGCGATCCTTTAACGAATTTCGTAACTTCGTCTCGATATGGACATTCTTTCGTGAAATGATCTTGTTCACAAATGAAACAAGGATAGCGAGGTTTACGTTTTTCGTCATTGGATTCATATTTATCAGTTTTCTCTTTCGAATTCTTTTTGTTTTTGTTCCTCCCCTTCTTTTTACTATCGGATTTTGATTTTGTCGTAGATGTTTCAATGACATGAATGTTGGCAGAAACTTCGGGAGAAGATTCTCCTTTCGGGGAATCAGGTAAAGTTATAATTGGAGAAGAATTCTTTAACGATTTATTCTTACTTTTAGAATTGACTGTACCAATCATACCATCAGTGGCATGAGACCCTGAAGGAGCAGCAGCTATTTGACCTTGTTTTGGAAGGTCTGGGATTTTTTCATGTAAAGTACCTGACTGCGTATAAACGAGGTCAAGGTACTGAGCTTGAGCAATTACTTGCTCTTCAGTAACAACACCAGCCTTAGCTACATCTTCAGTGATCTTGGGTAACAATGATTTAACAAACCATTCTGCCAAAATTTGATCCGGAATATAAACTTTCACCAAACGTCTCCTACGTCGCCATTCATGAATATGATCAGAAATATACGTGGACGTAGATTGTTTTAGCGAAGTTAATAATTCCGTGCCATTGTCGTATCTGACAGGCAACTGAAAATGAGTCAAGAAAGCAGTTGCTAACTGACTAAATTTATGAAATGAGCCTCGTGGCAACTCAATGTACCATTTGGCTGCAAAACCTATGAGAGTTCTTTGGAAAAGACGTAAACGAATCGAATCATCAATAATTGAATTAGATGCACACCAAAGGTGATAAGTCATGACATGATTCGATGGATCTTCTCCTGACTTACCTTCGAATTTTGGTATATCACTTGGCAACTTATGAGGCATTGGCGGCCAGTTCTGATAATAAAAAATTGGATCATTTGTAAGGCGCGTCAAATCAGGTGAGTCCAAAGTTGCTATAAACGGTAATTGACGGTTAGGATCGCGAAAAACTTGAGAAGCCAAAGCAGATCCAGGAGGCGGATACCTAGGATAACTAGGAATCGGATTTGCATTAGGTATTGTGTAACCTCCCGGAAAACCAGGATGAACCGGACCATACTGAGGTTGTTGATAAGTATAACCGGGGTACGGTTGATACTGATAGCTTGGATTCTGTACATAGGGACCGAATTTCGGCTGTCCTTGGTACGGTTGATACGTAAATTGAGGTTGACTTGTAACAACTGTACTTGTACTGGTTTGTCCTATAGGTATCTAAACCGAAGTCTGAACTGAAGGTCCTGACTGAGGTACAAAGACTTGAGGGATTTTCACGGATACAGGGATAGAAGAACTCGAGGCTACAGATACTCCAGAAACAGGTGTTACAGGTTGAACAGACGTTGCAGCAGTTTGGGGCGGGGTCTGAGGTGCACTAGGCCCAGTCTGCTGAACTGAACTAGGTGCAGGAGTTTGAATAGCTGGCTGAACAGGTTGCTGGGTTGGACCAGATTCCAATGGCTGGATAGGTTGATAAGGCAACTTCACATTAGGCTGCAAAGGTTGTTGATATTGGGATGAATCCCACACCATCATTCCGGGGTATTGTCCCGTAGAAGGTTGAACATAAGGACCAAAACCTGGTTGAACGTAGGGTTGATAATTAAAAGGTAAATTTCTGTCTCCTTGAACAGATGGTTGACCAGAAGGCTGTTGGTAACCTTGAATTGGGTACTACCCTTGAGGTTGATAACCTTGAGGCGCGTACTGAAGCTGGGGTTGTTGAGGACCTTGAGGAGCATATTGAGTTTTGGGTTGTCCCTGAGGTATGTACTGTCCTGAAGGTTGATACCCTTGAGGTATGTATTGTCCTTGGGGTTGTCCCCCAAAATAATATGATTCCACAGTTTGTCCTGGAAAAAAGCTACCTTGAGGTTGCCCTCCAGGTGGTAATTTACTACTTGAAGGTTGCCCCCCAGGAGGTAACGGATTTCCTTGAGGTTGCCCCCCAGGCGGTAACTGACTGCCTTGTGTTTGAGGATTGGGAACATTACCAGACATCATAAAAATTTTCTCTGCGTTCGACGTTTCAATTTTAAGACCATTAAGACCAGATGATAACATGTTTTAAATGGGTTGAGGAGCTGCCCCCGAGAAAGTACCAGATATAGCTTGGTATCCCGAAGGAACAGAAGGACCACCGTGTAAAAATGATTCCGGAGTCTGGGAAAACATTGATGACTCTCCTGCCATAATGGATGGTGGATAGTAACCTCTGGGTGTAGGATGAAATGGAATTCGAGGTGGATGAAAATCTAGTCCCGGATTCTCTAAAAAGTTCGTTAAAGAGAGATACCAAGGATCAGTTCGAATAGGGCTGTAGAAAATAGATTCACGCTCCCTAAGATTTATAGATTGAGGGGAGTCGGGAAGAGATATGTCTTCGTCTGGATTAGTAAGTTCTTCAATAGAAATTAGACCAGCCGGAAGATCGTCAGTGACGATATTTCTTATCCTAGGTGAACCAAGATCGCTAGAAGTTGGTGTGATAAATCCTGAGGATGTTTCTAACACAGAATATTCAGTTTCAAGTTCAGAGATTTCAGGTTCGTCAGCTAATTCACTGGTAGGAGAAACATAACCAGTAACTTCAGAAATTGAAATCGGCTCTTGAATGTACTTTGTTGTAGGTATTTGATGATCAGGATGTATAACTATAGATGAACTTCCAATTTCCATTGATCTAATTCTACCACTACTGGATGATACCAGAGCACGAAGCCCTTCAAGTTGACTTGGTGAATATTCAGGGGGTTTCCCTTGTAGTCTCCGGGATTGTCTTGAAAAGTCCGCCACGATTAAAGATTATCTAATCACACGCAAACAAAGAAAAATTTCAATGAAAAGCACCTAAAGTCTCTAAGAAACAAACAATTGGATCATACGCTTAAAAAAAAAATCTAGGAGTTCAAACCACACAAAAACAATAACTTTCCACACTAAAAACACTAGTTGGTGATGAAATCCAACTTAGTAGAGTTTTAATACGAAAAGGGCGGTTGGAACAGTTACCCCGACAACCTGCTTAATGAAACAGACTGGTGCAAGTTTCTCCACTATACCATCTCGAGTGAAGATAACCCTCCGGAGAGTCCAAGTGAGTCTAGCCGACATCTGTTCCAGGTACAGTGGGATCTTCCCTCCACCGTCACCTTAGGAAAGAATCCTATAGATTATAGCCACTAAGGTTACCAACTGAAACAAATATACCTGGGGGAACAATCTACGATCCGACACACACGCAAGGGCAGAGTAACAAAGTTCAATCCCCTTGAAGGCTCCTTGAAATAATCCAAGGTTTACCGACAAGTGACCCCTGGCTCCTCGACAATGGTCTATCCGAGGTTTACCATTGTTAATACGTGTATATCTTCTATCGTTCCCAATGAGGAAGGATTGATTACCCCACTGGTTCAGATATGATCTCGTGCTTGAATCCTTTAAGAGGAGCTTCCCAGAGCATACATGCAACAATTGGAATTCTTCCTACCGCAAGATTCGTCTACTTGTTTGTTTTAGCTATCTTGGAGAGTTAATTACTCCCTACTCCAAGATACTAGCCTAAGCTATGTTGGTGATAAGAGCCCTAGAAATAAAAGATTACTAAATGAATTTTAATTAAGCGTTAATTTTATGAGCTGTTTCTTAAGTCAATGGGTGCGGAAATGAAACTTTGGATGATGTGAAGACTCGACTTCAAAAAAACACTAAAATGCACCTAGAAATGATATTCAATTCTTTTTCTTTCAATGAATTTTCTATCTAAAGAAAGAGTTAGAGAATGCAATTCTTTTAATTCCTTCTTTTAAACATGAAAAATAATTGAAAGAAACTACTTTGTCTTTTCAATAATAAGAAAAAATTATCAAGCTCATAACAAAATCCTTTTTCTTTCCAAAGTCGAAGCTACAAAACAATTTTCCTTCAAAAGAAAGTTATAAAGATTAAAAAACTACTCAAAACTACAAAATCTAATCTTGAGATCTATTGAATTTAAACAATCTAAATTGAGTAAAAGCTTTAAGATTTTTTTTGAGAGAGAATTTTTTCCTTAGTTGTTCATCAAACTAAGAATCTATTTGTCCAGAATAACAAACAGATAAAAAACACTCAAAATATGTTTTTATAAAAAATGAAATTCAAAACCTTCAACCAAGTTTTTTCGAAGATTTGCAAAGAAACAAAAGGCTCTATTTCTCAATAAAGGATGTTCTCACAATCAGGTTGGATTCAAAAAGACAAAAGGAGATCAATGTAATCTTAGATACTTCAAACTGTCAAAACTTCGAATCTCTACAAAGACCAAGTGAGAAAAACAATCCAAAATGAAAAATCTTCTAGAAGATCATCAAAACATCAATGCTGTTGGAATTCATTGACAAAAAAGTCTTGATAGAAACAATAATCAGTCTGGGCAGAAACCAAAGATCTAAATCAAAATAAAAATAAACTACAGAAAGAAATTTGGAGGTTTTCTAAAAATTTTACAGGGTCCGCAGGTAACCAGTATTGACAGATGCGGTCCTGCACTGTATTCTTTACAGAAAGTGCGAACCTGCCCGCACTGTCAAAATAAGCCAGAGTGCGGTCCTAGGAAAAATTATAGAAAAACTTAAAATATTTCTAAATTTTCTAAAACAGGGAAAATCTAAACTACCCAGACAGATATGTATTGATAAAAAACCAGGAAATAATGTTTCCTCAAATCAAAGTAAAAGAGAACCAAAAACAACAAGTTCCATCCCCAGTGGAGTCGCCATTTTGTTGTGTAGATTAATCCGTCTTGCGGACAAGACCGATCTCTCTAGTACTAAAAGTAACTAGCAAAAAACAACCAATTATACTGATCTCTCTCTAAGCATACAAGATTCATAAAAATGATATATAGGTGTAAGGCCTACCTTATGTCCAGCGCTTGCTTGATCTCGTTGAAGTCCTTCCCGTGCACTTGAAAGAACGTTCCTCGTGAATCTGCAGTCACAAAAAAGAAAAAATATTACACAGCACCTGTATAGACATTATTATAAACCATACTCATCATAATGATCAAGGAATTTATGAAATAAACCATGAAGAGACAGTTTAATGAGAGAAATGAGTATATTTGTATTAACTTCAAATGAAAGAAAACCTTTACAACCTGTGCCTTGATGTCATGCAGGTCCTCCCGGGGTCCAAAGCAGGAATCTCTTCTAATTTGACAAGCATTGCACTCTTTGAACCAAGACAGATAGAGGTGAGTGATTTAACCTCACAGAAAGTCTTAGTTAACTGAGTCTGAATCTCAACAGCATTTAACCTCAAATATCTTAAGCTTGAACTCCCTTTGAGGCTACCCAAGGCCTCTTTTTATAGTGGAAAAGAGGAGGTTTTTTGTTCCAAATATGAAGGGATAGAATCCTCCTTCAAAGGGATTAGCTCCTTACATCAAGGGGTTAGCTCCATCAAGTGAGGGATGCATGAACCTTCTCAAAGCGTATCCATTCTCGAAAATTCCCATCTAGAATCTTCTAGAATTCATCTGAAATCCACTTTTTATCTTTACTTTCTCACCTTTTTGAGTTTTACAGAGGTCCGCACCCATGACACAAAGAACGTGCGGTATGGTTCCGCAGGAGAGCTGAACTTTAGGTGCGGGACCGCAGGAAATGAATAGAGAAAGTGCGATACCAATGTTTAGGGGATTTTTAGGAACTTTTCTCTGATTTTGAAAGCTTGACATGAGGAGCTGATATGTTAGACTTGCAAAAGGAGGAAGTATGAGTAATAATAAGCTCATACTCATAGCAAAATGTCAGGATGACAATTTTTAGTGTAACAGATTGGGAGCTCCTCTTGGGTAAAACTTTGTATTTTTGAATTTTTCATGAAAAATTATTCATGCCTACATATGGACAAGAGATTTTGACAAGTTTTGGGCTTCCAGAAGGGTCAAAAACACCCTAAAAATGACCTTTTTGCCCCTTTTTGGACACACAGGAAGTAGTGTTGGGAAAACTCATCTTTGGAGGGCAAATGGCAACCAAATTCAGAAAATCCACTTTTGTTGGAATGTAGATAGGTAGAGATTTCCAAAGAGCTATCCTACACCCAATTTGGACATCAGGAAGGCCTTCAAAATTGACTCCAAACTGGCGCGACGCATAGAGAATTCAGGCGCGGCGCATTGGGGATTTTGGTTCATTTTTCACTCAGTAACTCTATTTTTTGCCTAGTTTTGGCCAGTTTGACTTTCTTAATTCCACATGTAAAAATCTTGATGTAATTTGATGTAATTTCATTGGTCTTGATGTAATTTTAGCAATTTTTTACTCATGGAAGTAGATTCATTCATCAAAAGGTGAATTGCAACTGAATGAATAAGTTTCCTCTCTTATAGAGGCAAGCTGTTCCACTGCCTATTTTCCAGTTCTTAGTTTAGATCTTATTGAAACAGCTCCTAAACTAGTGAGCTCGACCCCTAGAGGCATGGGGATGAGTTATTCTTGTCTATATATTGTATTTTTTCAGTCATTTTCATGGTTTGACACTTGGTATTTCTTTGAGCTTCATTGTACATTTCATCTCTGTAGTTTGGCAAAGGAATAGACCAGGGTTTGCAACACTCCTTGGGATTCATTTGGCTCTTTTTTTTGATGATGTGTTTCTCTCTTTGTTAATGTAATTTTATTGGTGCTTTATGTGTATCATCTTCCCTCTTATTTCTTCTTAAGTTAAACAAACAAGGATAAAGGTGGAATTGATTAGATTTGCAGTGCTCTACCTTGAGTTTTGTTTAATTCTCTATGTTTTAAACTGTTTGAAGAGGATTCTTGAAATTTCTTGCCCTCTTCAACTCCTCACTGGTCTAAGCTATCCATTTCATTCAAATTGAAGCATCAAAACAATTTCCTTCCTTGCCCCATTCAAATCTTTGCAAAAACTAGGCCTCATTCCCCAGACCCAAAATCTGCCTTTCCCTTTAATCCAACAAACACCTTCAAAATCAAATCAAACTCTCTTACATGTATACCTAGCCTAAAATCAGCCTTTATTCAATTCATGTCAAGCCTTACTGATCATTTTTTACTGAGATTGACCAGGAGAGAGCCCTCTCTCGATCTGGTAGGGCTAGCTACCAGGTTAAGCGTGGTTTGATGTTACCCTAGACTCTGTTTTCCTCAGCCTGAGGTGGATTTAGGCCATAACAGTGTCTTTTTTGTATACTTTGTGTAGAGAGAGAGAGAGTTGCGTGTAGCTCGGAATTGGATACGTCCTACACCGGGTCCAAGACCGACCATGTCCTATGGGATCCCTGCAAGCAATGGTATTATACAATGTATACAAATATTCTACGAGGCAGGCATGTCCCATGCTCGTGACATTTTCGCTAGTTAAACAAATCTATTTGACAGATACAGACTATGTCTATGTCACTAATATGGTAGTGATGTATTGGTTCCTGACGGTGGCTGCTGACACCCTCAGGGGCATTTTTTCTTTGAAAATAGGTGGAAAGTGGTACCCATATGTGTAGACTTTGTATGGCATATAAATGTGCATTGTACACATGGGCGTTGGTTGGGACCTTCTCGTGAAAGAATTGCTGAAAGAGATGCTTATAAAGGAATGGGTCTTTGACGAATTTGATCAAAGTGCAATGGTAGGTACGATACCATCCTGACATGAAAGTTTGTGTTGTAGTAAAATGTCAGGAGGATTGATGACATCTATGGGAAATGATGTCTCCCACAGTTAGGGAAAATTTTAAGGAGGGTAGTTTATCTTAAAGATTAGAAACCTTGGTGAATCTTACTAGTCCCCAATATGTAAATTGTAAAATTTTTTATGATATTTTTGAAAAAATATTTAGGTTTATAATTATTTTATATTAGTATATATAAAACTTTGGAATTTTTTAGGGTAAACTAATTTCATACTATAAAATTTGGGCGAATCAATTTTCAAAAACTAGAAATCCGTGAATCATTTTTTTTTTAAATCATGGAAAATTAGCCCCCCTTCGAATATTAGCCCCTAAAATTTTCCCTGCCCACAATGCCACTTGAGGATTTCCCTTTTATGGAGAGTGGTGATCCAAGGTACCTCTTCCTTTTTGGAAAAGAGGTGTTGATGTCGAAAAAAAGGGAAGCCTCAACCGAACAAGGGGGTCACTGATACGGAGGATTAAGATCCTAGATGTGATGGGTCTAACATAGGCATGATGACGAGGAGTGACTAAAAAATGATGATGGGGATTCAGTGGCCCAAGGTCAGAGCATAAAAAGTAGCTTGGCGACAGTCATAACTATTTCTTATGGAAGCCCTGGAGTCGATAGGACTTCAAGGGTGGGTATAAACTGGTTATGAATGTCGTTGTGGCTTTTGAGTGTGGGTGTGATATTCTGATCAAAGGTGATGAGGGACCGCTACCATGGGAGTCAAAATGAATGGGTGGGTGGGGGACATAGTGCACCATTTATGGTCTTTGTACACTTGCCAAAAGAATAAAATAATGGGGTTTGGTTTGTACAAAACATGAAAGTTTTCACTCATTGATGATGTGAGGAATGTGTTTTGCTGAGGGTGGGGGCCCCATTTTTTGGTCTCATGCGTGAGTTTGATGAAGAAGATGAAAACGTATCACAGATGAGTTATGCTGATGGAGGTATGGTGGGCCAAATGCGAGGTGTGATAGTGCACTTTCAATCTGCTTGTACAACCTAGTCATCCAGGAAAGGGGGTTTATTTTGATATGGTAAAACTTGAACTTATGCATGATGACTGAATGGGAATGAGGTACTTCCCAGACTAAGGTGGTATGGCCATGGAATCACTATTGTTGTGATATATATGGTCTACTATGGGTGACGAGCGCCATGGGGTGAGAGGTTCTACTGACCAACAAGGATGATTATCACGTGTAAGGTGAGGTGGTGATAAACATGGTCGGATGTGTGGAAACCATGGATTATTTCTAATGGAGAAATGATGTCAGGATATGCAGATTTTTTCTGGGACTCTATCGTGTTGGGGGTAGAATGATACCTGCTCTGGAACTTTCAGTGGATGGAGTTGTGGCTAGCTTGCATACTACCTACAAAAACAACTACCCCAAGTGAAAGCCTCTTCTTTATCCAAATATTATTGAAAGACATGTTCTTTAAAAAGAAGATGAGAGAGGGCATAATTGCCAGCACTGGAAAATTATTTTTTCAGGGGTGTGAATCTATGGCACCACCTTTGGGCATTATGGAGTGATGATCACAGTGTTGATTTCAGTCTAGTGATTAGGTTTTCTAACCTCTCGTTATGGTACTCCAAATTTTTTGAAAAGGGAGATATATGGGAGAATATGGCTCAATTAAATTCATTTGTGTCTGTTGAGTATTGAGAGGTCAGAGACTTCTGTAGAGCAGTTCTTGCCACTACGGTCAACTTGAGCACTCGGGATTAGAAATTTTATGACCAAGTAAACTCCATGACGTCCTTCATTTTAATTTTTTCCAGTTGGGGCATTGGGGTTCATACAATACTAGTTTGTACGGAATTCAATGCAATTTTACCTTGGATTGCACGGGTGATCAGGTTAATGTCGTGCCTTTTCTGCACAAAAATAGGGTTTTGCGCGCCTTATGTGCACTTTTCTCAGCATTGGCCACGCCTTCTATGCGCCTGTGATAAGTGTAGGTACGCCATCTGTGCGCTTGTCTAAGGGACAAGCGCACGGAGGGCCAAGGCAAATTTTAACCAAATTTTTGAAAATTTTTCCTATTTTTTATGTTTTTATGCTGCTGATGTGTTCTTGTTTTGTTCATAGGATGTTGTGGAGGGAGCAGGATTTACCTAAGCTCCACACTACTTTAGCCGTCGATGTTCAGGCGCCTGTTGGGGTCCTACGATTTGGCATATTGGCATACCAAATGACAAGGCAACATCATAACCACTTTGGAATCCTAGGATCTAGCCCTCCTCGATTCAGAGAGGGATATCTCTATATGTAAGTGTTTTTAGAGGATATATCTTTAAGGCTTGTGATATTATATTAGGCTAGTTATAAAGTGCAAGGGGTTTGTTTGTTTGTTGGTTGGGGATCATTAAATGAGAAGGTCATGTGAAGTGAATGAGGAAATAAGTGGAAGTATTTTTCAGCATGGGAAGATAGGTAAAAAAAAACAGTGTTAAACCATTGGGCTATGGATTCATAAAAGGGTTTACTTGCACAAAAACTACTCAAGGTTTTTCAAAGGGCAAGTCATCTATATCAGAAGATCTCTTAAGTTGAGTTTGTGGTATGGAACATTAAGAAGTGTGGTGAAAGGATCAAACATGTAAGAAAAAAAAGGGCAGCCTAAGATCAGGTAAGGACTTTTAACCTAGCCTGCATTTAGCATACTCTTAAGAACATAAAACATATAAGAAAAAAAAAGGGAAATCTAAGATCAGGTAAGGAATTTTAACCTAGCCTACTTTTGACATGCACTCAAGGGAAATATTCAAAACAACTGTTTAAGACTAAAAAAGGGAAAGGGCTAACCATAAACTTCCTTGATTATGACTCTACTTAGCATGCAATGAAAATATCATTCAAGAAAAACATCTCAAGTTCTACTCAGCAAGACATGGGCTTAGCAACATTCCTTGACTGGTTATAATCTATTGAAATCATTCCCAAACATAAATTTGGAAGAAAACATAAAGATAAAGCTTTTTTACTCAGAATTAGGGTACTTTCAGAAGTGAATCCTAATCTATTTTTTACTATTATTTATCAGAGAATATGAACACAGTGGAAACATAAGGAGAGTAACAATTACTGTGAGAGTAACATCACCAGTGATTTAGATTAGGATCCAGTGAATCTGCTTGTCTATTTGATGTGCAAAACTAGTTACATACTTTGAGTCCAATAGCTTTTTACAGTCCAATGCTTTTCTTCCGAGCCTACTATATTACAACTGCTCAGCAACTTTTACTCAATAACAGTTCAACTATTAACAATTTCCCAACCCTTTACAATGAAACTTCAAAGAGTATTTATAGGTGAATGAGGAGGAGTAGTGGAGTAAATGGTCTTAAAGATCATTTAAGACAGTGGAGAAGTGCATCAAATGCTTCACTCTGCTCAATAAACATTGAACTAACTGTTTAGACCATCCAGTAGTTTTTGTTGACTTTGAGGCATATCTGGTGGGCTGGCAATTACTTTCTAAGGTGTCTTTGGCAAAATGCCTATGACTGCAGTAACTCTAACTTAGCTTATGGGATAAGTTAGGTGAAACATTTGGTTTTAAGGCCACCCATGCCTTTATAATAACTGTTTTGACAGTTTTGGAGTAATTTTTTTGTATAATAACTGTTGATCAGTCTGTGTAGGTGAAGAGCAGGCTACAGGTGGCTTCGGATATCCTAGAGGAATAAATATGCTGTGATGCTTTATTCGAGGCTGCCTTTGGCCTAATCCTTCTTTAATCTCATCAATAAACTGTATTTAAGGCTTGACTACTTTTAGCCTTCCTACTCATCATGCTGCCTTTTAACACTTCTCGAATTTCCTTTAAGCTTCTATTCCTTTATCTTTAACTGTGTTTTAACCTTTAAACTTCATTTGTTTGCTGTTGTATAGCTATCCCTTATCGTAGTGCTAGAAGGTTTGGCAAACCAATCAATGTTCATGAGACATTGAATAATTCACGAAATTTAAAACCTTAATCTCCCTTTGCACACTTTTCCTTCGTAGATCATCATCTTGGAAAGAAAAACCACTTAATTGGCTCGCTGGAGACCCTGCGTATTCGAATGGTGGCCATTAAACCTACACAGTACATTAAAAATGGTATAAAACCTATTGGGGTCCTGTGTTTTGATATATTGGCTAACCAAAAGACAAGGAAACATCAGAACCAATCTTTAGAGTTCCAGGATCTAGTCCTCCTGTTCTCAGAGAGGGATCTCTCAAATTGTTTGCAAAGTTTTATCTTGTTTGCTTTAAAGTATTGATTTTAGACTAGTTATTAAGTGCAGGTGTTTGTTTGGTTTGTTTGTT